>APFE030592056.1:184227-227241 GCA_000404065.3 Pinus taeda | reverse complement strand
AGGGGCATGTTGGGTCCTATAATACTAGTGATTACCCCATTACTATTGTAGTTATACCCCTTATTAATATTGTTGTGCCCCTATTGCCCCCATATTGTTATTACTGTGCCCCATAGAATCCCTCTATTGTATTTTTGTGGCTTTATATTATTATTGTTAGGTCGGTTGGGTTATATTGTGACTCCTTAGACCCTATATATAGAAAGGAGGTTTTGTCATTTGTATCATCCAAGAATTGTTCATTTATGTAATGTAAAGGTGGTTGCCCCCTCGAAGAGGCTGAATTCTAAGGCGTTGATCTATCTTTTCTATCTTTTCTTGAGCTGGTTTCATAACATTCAACATCAAATGAAGTACATAAACGTTTGTTGCAGGTAAACATGTGGCTATTAACCCTACAAGGTAATGTTCTACAAAGAACTCTCACAAATAGCAGCAACTTAAAGCATCTCCTATAAAGATAACATACTCCAACTGAATGAGCTAAAAAAAGCATGTGAACAGTTCAATTCCACATTGAAGCACGTAAACAAAAAATCATGTTAAGAGAAGTTGAACATGAGTTGAACCTTGCAAAGTACAACTCTTGTAGTAGACTTTTGAAGGTGAGAATACCCCTACAAGGTGTTCTCCATGCCCAAATACCTTCCAGAATTGCTTAAAAACCTTGACTAATCCATACACCTTTAATATTAGACCTGCAACAAGTCTTTGTATATGTTCTCAAATCTGAAATTAGAAGTCACCTATGGATTCAAAACATCCAAAAACCCCTAAGTGCACTCTTTCCTAGCTCAATTTGGTCAAAAACTCATAAAGATATGAGCTCCTAAGCTCACCCTTGAATTTGATTATTAATCATCCTATAAATTCAACCTTTTGTCTAATGGTCCTACAAATACGCCTCGAAATTCAATAACTGAGCGACAAATTCGCCCTTGGCTGGTGCATTATTTTGGATGATTAAATTTCACAGTGACCCCATAATTCCGAAAATTATGGCCATTTGGGCCACATAGGGTCAAGGGTTGGGCCTTTACGCCTGCCCCCACCATTTAAGCCCTTAAATATTGAGAACGTGGTCACATGGGGTGCCAAGTGTCCAAGGGTCTGGCCAATGACTGACCCTAACTATCGGAGCCCCCATTCTATTGGCGCAACATATAACCCCGGGGTTGGCCCCCACTTCATAGCACCTCCGCTTACCGCCCAAAAATCTGTGATGTGGTCACGTGAACGACCATGTGGCCTGGGTTTGGACCCAACCTTTGCACCCTCTGTCGAGCCCTTTGCTATGGTCCTATGCAACATGCCACGACCATGGGATAGTCCCAATGCTTCCGGCCCTCGTCTGTTGGTATTGGTCTAGTGGTTGATAAACATGGGTGTCGAACCTTTAGGCCGAGGGACAGGGCTTAGCTCTAGCCCCTCCCCATCCCCCCTTCCCCCCCCCCCCCCCCACCACAACAATAAAACACATACCATTTAAATATAAATGTGCCACTAGGTATAATAAGGAACACTCACATCGCGATTGGTAAAGTGTTGCAATATTGATTATGTGGTCTCAAGTTCAAATCCCTCTAGTGGAATTTTGGCCATAACAATTTTTTTTACCTCAGTTGGGTTGCCACGTGGAAACCCATGACTGGGCCACGTGGCACCAATTCATTGGTCCACATACCACAGTATGAACCAATCAAATTTGACCATCAACCAACAAACTAGAACCTTCCAAGTGTTAGCTTGTCGTTGGGACATACCTTGCATAGTTACCCTACTAACTCAACAATATGGAATCCTAGTCAACTGCCCTGCTCAAATTTAGTTGTTTCACCAAACGGTCAACACGCAATAACTTGAGCATACGGTGTCAGATTGAGGTGAAACGAACATTATTGGATTCAGAACAAAAAGCACTTCGATTTGGCGCTCGTTTCAATAATTTTTGGGCACTTTAATTTTTGAACTTTAAATTGATCACCTGATCACACCTCCCCACTAAGAACTTTTGGACTCCAAAAGTTTACTTCCCTAGTGTTACTCAAAATTTTGTCACTGTCCCTATACTCCTCGTTCCTTGATCTTGGAGGACCTCTACAGTGAACCCCACATGCTTTTCCCTCATGAAGAAACTCCCATTATGTCCCTCTTAATGAGTAGATCATTTCCCTTTTGCACCATTTCCCCTGAAACTTTTGTTTTGCCCAGTTTAGAAGACCGACGCTAATGGTCTTTGTCTCCCCCACACCAATGTGCAGAGATTAGCACTATTCCCCGCATCGACCGGTGCAACTGAGCTGTGTTCCAGTCGCGTCGGTCCTGTTATGGAAAGTTTTTTAAATTAGAGTCGAAGCTTCCAGCTCTAGAAGCTCCGTAATGGAAGTCTGGTAAATGGTTTGGTCGGATGGGGTCGAGGATTATAATTTGGGCTCCTTTCCCCTATAATTATGGAACTACCTCGAGGGATAAGTCCTTCTCCCATGAGAAGAGGATCCATCTCCCATCCATATTTCCTCTATAAACCTCCCTTCTTCCCAAGCACAAACTAGTCCTCTATAAACCTCCCTTCTTCCCAAGCACAAACTAGTCCTAGTCACAGTTAGAGTTTTGGCTGAGTGTGAGTATATTATTTTGGATTAGACAAGCAAGCTATTACTAGTTGTAGCCATCTAGTTGTGTGAGAGAGAAGTGTGTTTGGTTTGGAGTGAAGCCTAAAGTGAAGAGCCTTTAAACTATTGGTGTTTGAAGCCTTCGTGGAATGCTAGTAGAAGGAAGACTACAACGTCAAGACAAATGGTTGTAATCTCTCTTTGATATTAATATATGCAACTATCGATTGCTTTCCTACATGTTTTGTGATATTACATATCCATGTCTTAATGATTCTTGACTCATTAAGTAGGTTGAATTGCAATTTGTCTATTATTATGTTTTTGTGTTGTTGTTGTTTACTTGTTTCATGAGCTTGAAGAAGGAAGTGAGAGATTTCTAGGACAAGCAAGTGAGGACATCATCAAGCAGAATAAGCGACCAAGAGGTAGGCCCTCTTGATTGATTCTAACCTAAAGAAATTTTACATAGAATGTATTTGTTGTGGCTAGACCCATTTTCGGGCTAGAGGAATTCATTCATGTCTATGCTTATAATTTTACTTCACCACAAATTGGTGGCTCCGCTGGGGAGATCCCATCTTTTTGTTTGTTTTGGATTTCATGATTTTGTGAGAATTTTTCTATTTTCACGTTTTCCCTTTGGTTTTGTTTCTTTTCTCCTGCTTATTGGCCTGAGTCTAAAATTCATAGTAGCAGATCTAGTCCCTGTTTTGAATTTTTATTTTTATTTTTCCTTGTTTACTTCAACCAACGCATTTAATCCACTGATAGTCGCGCCAACCAGCGTGAATTATTAAGGAACAGTTGCACCGAACAACCTTTGGCGCTTGTTGTCAGTTAGGCGGTCGCATCGATGCCTGTAAGTGAAGATTAGAGCTTGGCCCCAATATTGGCTAGTGTGTTCTGCTCTTGTGTTTTTGACCTCGTGAGCCTTTTTTACTATTTTCTCCCTGATTAAAAGGCTACTTTTCATTTGGTTTTGCTTTCTTGTTGGCTTGTCATCTTGCTATTTGATTGATTGGGTCATTGAGTGGCTAGCGACACTAGGGCATCTAGTTAGTCACTCATTCAACAGCTTGTGGACTCATTGAGTCTGGTTGTAGGTGTGTTTACTCCTTGCATTTTCTTTTTGGTCCTTTTACAACTTCGGCCTCTTTTTACACAACTTTGAAAAAGCTTTGTTTACTAGATTGAACGTCTCTTTCTGGCATAGATTACATTGTTGGCCTTGTGTTTGGTAAGTCGGTGTTTTATTGATCTGAATGAACTTCTCTTTTCATGTTTTCATCTGCTTGAAGAGCTCATTGTCTTGAAAACTTTTTCATTGAAAATTCGTATGCAAAGTTTGTTTCGTGGTTTCATGGGAAAGTATGAAATTCTAGCCTGTTGTATCATCGTGTTACAAAATTTGCATCTTTTTAAAGACTAGAATTGCATCAGCATTTGAAAAAGGAAGAGAAATTTTTTTCATTTTGTAAGGACTAATAGATAAGTGCTTGTCAGGAAATTAGGAATTGGAATGTATTTTTCATTAGTTTATTTTTTTTGAAAAAGTGAAGTAGTGAAATATCATTTCGTTTTCAATTGCTTGGTTGTTCGCATTTGATTGAGTAGTTTCTACCCTCTCTAGTGTAGGAATTTCATCAAATTGAAAGGCTCTTGTCCCATTTAGTTTCATTTTAGGTTTTTTCAGTAGCATCACTAAGACCTGAAAACTGAAACTTAACTCAAGATCAACTCTAAAATGAATTCAATTAACCTAAGGCGCATTTGACATTAATGACCATATCTAGAAGGTCTAGGCTAGAGACGTGTTTCGACGTCTTTAAACCTAGCAGCTATCATTAGCTCTGGCATTAGACAACACTAGTATGGAATTGTGCTCCACGTACCGTCGAGTATATAACAGGAGACCCCACTAGACTGCAACCTTTTTATCCTTAGGAAGTCAAGTTGGTTGCCTTGCGAACGTGATACACCAAACACAACATTCGGGGAGATTGCTTGCCCGTACTTCTTGGTTAGCTAGGAGGTATTCTTCAATTCACGGTTTCCTGGTAATCCTGTTTACCTAGATCATCCAGAGTAGTCATTTGATCTTTTTTACTCATTAAATTTAAAAGATCATTCGAGCATTTGTCCTATCGAGCTTGTTTCCAATCGAAAGTGAGAGAGTCATATTTGTTTCTTTCTCGACTCTTAAAAAGTGAAAGAACATCAGTCTTTCATGCGTCTTAATAATTGATTGCCCGTGATCCAAAACATCCCATTATTCTTTTGACCAAATCGTGAGTTCCCTTAAAAGAACATTTTTAAAGCCTTGAAGTTATTCGTTTTGTTGACTAAGACAAGGTCATCGTGGTTGAACCATCTGGTTCACCCAATTCCTCTTCCTCTCCTCCATCTGAAAGATTGTTTGAGGAGTCATTTCTTGAGTTATCAGAGTCACTTGAGGACCAAAATGTTGAACTCGCAATTGTTTTGAGTGTTCAACCATTGTCATCTCGTCGTTTGCCTACTTTTGATTCAGGGTCATCCGCTGATCTTGGCCCAGAATCTTCGAACAATCCCGTTCAAACTCCAGAGAACTCGCCAACCACTGATGGTTAGCTTAGACTGGTTATCTATCCTCTAAACCCTTTGTTTGACGTTATTGAGATATCACCGCAGCATCCTTACCTCTTTGCAACCTCTTGTTTTCAATGCATTATGTAGCATAATCTCTTTACCTTTATTTGAATGAAGTTCTTGATGCAACTTCCAACATCGTTCAGTGTCATGTCCATGCACCTTGTAATGAGTACAGAAGAACTTCCTCTTGTTTGTTGACATAGAAGTTCTCTCATGCGAAGTAGATTCATTATGCTTAATGCCTAAAATTTGCTTCATTATTTTAACCATTATCATATGTTGGTCAAATACAACCACGCAATGGTCAAGTGCATCACAAAATGTACAAGGGTACTTATTTCATAAATATTCAAAATTTCCATGCATTTGAAAACAATCTTGAGAGTTATATCTGTCTCAGAGTTGTAGCTTTGACAGTTGTCACAAGGTGGTGACATCTCATTCTCAGATGGTTGATGTGCCTCAAGTCGTTTGGAGCATTCTCCAAACTCCCTTCAGCCATATCCCAATCTCATATACTTCGACCTCCCCTCAACCATAATCTGATTGGTAATACCTTGGCCATTTATGTCGAGGCCTCCACCTTCATATCCCATCTTGGAAAGAAACACTACACCTATGCCTTTGGTATGTTGCTCAAATGCTGCAAAAGAATTGTTATGCATATAAATGGAAGGATTGGTACTTGAGATGCTAATTACCTCCTTAATCTTTTCATTCATCTTTTCAGCTTTTGATGATGACAATAATTGGCCAACTTGTAGATGACTCTAGCCATCCACTCTTATCCACTAGAATATGGTGTGCTTCTTGAATATGTTTGAAAAATGCACATGCAACATCTTCCACATATGGTCCAAAACCATGATTTGAACCATGACTACATATTGACTTCAATATGGAGGTTTCTCTTGCAAATTTCTCATCAATCACTTCCTACAATACAAAGCACATGTGCCTCTTCTCCTCTTTTGCTATCTCTAACATCCTTCTCAATTTTATGTTCTCCATTAGAAGAGCCAAATTCTTCTCCTACAACTCTTGAAGACTCTTTTTGTTGCACATTCTTGCAACTTGTTCAACTAGTGCTATGATACCAAACTGACGTTAAATTGGATTAGGTGATTTCTTCCTCTTTTCCAAAATCAAATAAAACAAAAATTATGACCACGTCGACGCTTTGCAAGGTAAAAATGGGTCTTGAAACAAATAGGTTTTTCCAATGTATCTTCAAATCATGAATTAGTTTTCATGTGTAACTTAACATAATGAACATAACATCACATATTCCATGCAGGCATAATGAAGATCATAACAAAAGGTTTGTTGATGGTGTTCACCCCTCCTAGGCTACAACTCCGAGCCTATCAACATGACTAGACCACTCATATATTCAGTGCCAAATGAAGTACATAAACATTTTCTATAGGTAAACATGTGGCCGTTACCCCTAAAAGATAATGTTCTCCTACAAATAACTCTCACAAACAACAACAAGTCAAAGCATCTCCTACAAAGATGACATACTCCAACTGAATGAGCTAAAAAGAGCATGTGAAAATTTCAATTCCACATTGAAGCACATAAACAAAACTTCATGTTAAGATAAATTGAATATGAGTTGAACCCTGCAAGTTACAACTACTACAGTAGACTTCTCAAGGTGAGAATACCCTTGGCTACATTGAAATATGTATGCTATGGGACATCTTTCCTCACCTATCTTGAAAACTACTTTGCGAGTGCCTTGGCCCACCTTTTTATTTACCAATTAAAAAGAAAGGAAATTGGTATGTTCATGTCTAAGGTTGTCCCTTGGACTTAGCGCTCTATATCATGGATACTAAGGCATTGAACTATTTTAACTCCCAATTCAACATGGGGTAAATTTGGGGGATTCATCTCTTCGAGTTGAAATTTGGTCAATTAGTTAATGGGAATGAAGGTTTCCGCAATTGTTCATAATACATGTGATATTTATAGAGCCACACTATGTGAATTAGCCCTTTATATTATTACAATTTTAGGCACTAGTCCCTTGAGAATATAATTCTCTCTCATTCTATCCCTCCCACTGTCATAAACATTATTTTGTCTCATTTTGACACTCCCATCATCCAACTCCTAGAGAAAGGCTTTAATTTTTCCCTCTCCCTCCATCTCATTCTAATGGAAGACATTTTTGTGCCATTGAATCCATTACTCATCGTGTCCCTGCCCATGAAGCTAAAGAAAATTGATAAGAATACATCATAATTCTTTTTCATTTAAAACCTCCTGAACCAAATCTTCCCAAGGATGGATTTCAATCTATTTGTTAGATTAATGACAATCCTAATATTATACACCTAAAAGCCAATAAATGCAATTGTATTGTTATGATGGACATTTTTTACTACGAATCTACACTTTTAAATCTCCCATATTCCTCATCATATGAACCCCTCCCTAATAATCCCATGAATTCAATCACATCCTTAATTACCAAATCCATCAAATGTGCCTCCTTGAACCCTGGCATCCAAAAACATATTATTCCCCACAACCTCCATACCCTGAGAATCTATAAGAAACCTAAAGTCCATAAGAAAGATATATAAGTTAGACCTATAGTTAATGCTAAAGCAGCGCGCACTAATGATCTATCTAGATTCCTTGTAGACAAACTACAACCTTCTTTTTGGAATACTCCCTTCTTTAATAAAGACACGACAAAGTTTATTAAAAAAACTCAGCTTCTTCATCTTAATGATCATGACATCATGACAAGTTTTGATATCATCTCCTTATTCACAAAAATCTATGTTCCTGAGGCGCTTAATATTATCTTTAGTCATGTCAACCATGAAACTCTTAACTTCATTAACATTTGTCTTTTCTGAACTTTATTCACTTTCAAAGGGGTCTTCTATGAGCAAACTCAAGGAAACACCATGGGATCCTCCTTATCCCCAGTGGTTGCCAACATCTTTATGGAACATTTTAAAGATTCAACCTTAAAGGGTTTTCCTCTAAAATCCAAATGTTGGGATCATTTCCTAGATGGTACCTTTGTTCCTCATGGCCACCCTGCTATTATCTCATTTCCCAACCACCTAAACAACTTGTCCCTCCACATCTAATTTACCATGGAAGTCCAAAATGATAATTCTCTGCCTTTCCTTGATGTCCTTATCTCACATCAACCTCACAACTATCTATACCCTTCAAGTCTACTTGAAAAATACCCACACAAATAGATAAATTCATAACCAATCACATCATTACCTCCCACAAAATTTTGTGGTTTTTGAGACCCTCGTAACCCATGCCTCTCATATCCCAGCTTCCCAATTCTTTGAAAAAGATAAAACCCAGACTTTCATGGAAATAGGGACTCATCCTTTGAAATCCATAGAGCTTTTTTTCCACCCAAAACCCTAAATCTACTAGATCAAAATCCTCCCAAAGCCCACGCTCTCATCTATATTCCATACATTCAAGGCACTATTAATTTGATTGTCAATGTTCTAACCAAGAAGAATATCAAAACCATTTTTAAACCATTCAAAACTCTTAAACAATTGTTCAAATTTCCTAAAGACAGGCCTGAACCGATGCTCAATCCTAGGTATAATAAATTATGTGCTCATTTGGCAAATCTTATATCGAAAAAATTAGTGAATCATTCAGAGCCCGCCTCAAAGAACATATTGTTGAATTTCATCATAAATTGTACTTCAAATTCGACAATAGTTGAGCACTTTCACAACTCTAAATACCCTATCTATTTTGACCAAACCAAAATTCTTGCCTTTTGAAGCTTTTTACTCCTCTTGTATCATTCGAGACACAATTGAAATTGAAAAGAACCCAAATAACTTTAATCAAGGAGATGGAGATAAATTGATCCAATCTTGGAAACCTGTCATTCATTGGTTTAGTCAATAAATAAAAAAATCCCTCCTTCTCACTTTGGTTCTTCTCCCCCCTTTTTCGTGCTTCCTAGTCTCTCTCTCTCTCTCTCTCTCTTCTCTCTTCTCTCTCTTCCCCCTTCCTCAATGCTTATTTCTTTTATTCTTCTTATTTGGCCCTTCTTCTCATCGCCTTCCATGGTCTCTTTTCTTTTAATTTATTTCAACTTTCATCTTTCATATATTTCTTCCTTAATTTTATTATTTTCTTTCTTCTAACTATTATAGTTGTTACAACCACCCTCCAAAAAATTTCCCATGCTTAGATTTTGGAGCCTTCCTTTTGTCCACAAGAGTGTTAAAAATAACGACAAGAAATGTTAAAAATAGCATCAAGAAAAATCCTAATTTATTTTTTCCCTGAATTAAATTGGGAATAAATTATAATTCCACATCTCATGACAACTTGTAATAGTTAACTAAGTTAATTTGACTTATTTAACCCGGTTAATTTGAGTTGAGGTTCTAACTAGAGTCATGTAGAATGTCTCCTACAATTAGGAGCACTATTTGAGTTTATTTTGAGTTGTAATTATTTAATTTAGTCTAACTAAGTTAAATTCAGTTACAAGTTCCAACTGATGGAGGAATTAGTGGGAGGTCTAGTAGTGGGGTGTAACCTACAGTCGAGTGGGGTGTTTCCTGATGTACAGTGTGGTGTTTCCTGTCGAACAATGGGGTGTAACTTGCAATAGTGGGGTGTAACCTACAGTCGAGCGGTGTGTTTCTTGATGTATGGTGTGGTGCCGCCTATCGAACAGTGGGGTGTAACCTGCAGTAGTGGGGTGTAACCTGCAGTAGTGTGGTGTAACCTACAGTAGTGGGGTGCAACCTGCAGTAGTGGGTTGCTGCCTACAATGATCAACCAATAAACTGAAGATTCACTCATAATTAATTCATACATGTCAAATCAGAGAAAGACCCAGTTGAGATTGAAGTTCAGGGACAATGTACTATTAGTTGTAAAATCATCTAAATTAAACTGATCGTGCATGCAATCAGAGGAAGGCCTATGAGGATTGTACAATTCATAATTGAGGAATTTCCCCTTTAAATAGAGGCTAATTCCCAAGGGAACAACACAAGGAAGTAGGAGCTTGGAAGGCTAGGAATTTGGCTAAGTATTGGCCAAAGGTAGTGGGTCAGGTAAAGGATAGAAAATACTTGTGCAAGTTGAGCTTAAGGTTGAGCAGAGCATATTGTATTCATCCCAGGCTTGCCTAGGAAGTATTGAGATAGATAGAGATAATGCAAAGGTTGCTTGGGCTTGAGAAAAGCATTGTAACCTTCTCATATTTTCTGATTAATGCAATATAGAGATAACAGGGGTTTTTAGCTTTGGCTTTCCCCATAAAATCATTATGTTATGTGTGATTGAATTATTTCTCTTATATGCTTTGTGATTTCATTGATCGCTTATTGTTTTCGCTGATGAGTAGAGTAGATTGAAGTCAATTGTTTTAGCATGTTACAATCTGCAGTGTGAATCTACAGGGAATTTCTACATGGTATCAGAGCTAGATTTGTAGAAATTTCTACATGTTATCGGAGCTAGATTAGAAGAAAATTCTACATGGTATCTAAGCTTAAATCATAATAGAAAGAAGAATTCAAAGTTGTCCTTGCAGATTGATGTAGCTCTAGTTGAGGATAGATCCAGAAGACCCTATGTGCAAACTTCTTAATGGAGCGAGAAGGATGCTAGTGGACATATCAATGAGCCAATGTTTAGTGACACAAAAAGGAGTTTTTATCATTGATGTTGGCAGAATGAGGAGCATATATATTTCCCATAAGGAGATCGAGACTTAGAGGGAGTCTAGTTTTAGAGGGAGCAACCCTATGGAAGCTAGTACTTCAAGATCTGGGGAGATCATACTCATTATTGTAGTGGTTGTAGCAGCAGAGCAGTAGCAACAACAATATCAGTAGATGATATTTAGCTTATGCATGTAAAGCCTTGAGGCGAGAGGTAGAGGTTAGAGACTTGGTGGTTGAGAGGGAGCATAAATTACCTATCAACATGCAGCCACAATTAGAGAAGTAAAGAAGAGATTGAGTGGAGACATCCGCTGAAGCATAGACCTCCAGTAGGGGGGGAATTTGATCCAAGTGGACATGAAGAGCACATGCAACCATACTTCCAATTGTGAGGTGGGGTGATATGAAACCATAGTCCCAAGAGTGCAAAAATTAGGGAAGGGTCCATTGAGTTGTTTTTGACTCATGGATCATTACCTTGCTACGAGGGTCCACAGTATTCAGTAGCAGGAGGATCAGTGTCAGTCAGATATTGAGGAGTGCATAGCAGTGTTGATAAAAGGCTCAGTAGCAGAGTCAATAAAAACACAATTTTCCTAGTAGACAGTTGTAGACATAGTTGATTCAGTTTATTTTGTTTGGATGCCTTTTGGTTACAGATGTTGCAGTAGCAACAACAACAGTGACAAAAGTTGCATGCAAAATATTCCAAAGGTACAGATCGAGATAGAGTTGAATTCCTCTCTTGTTGAGAGGGAGTGTTAAAAATAACAAAAAAAAATGTTAAATAACATCAAGAAAAATCCTAATCTAGTTTGTCCTTGAATTAAGTTGGGAATGAATTGTAATTCCACATCTCATGACAACTTGTAATTGTTAACTAAGTTAATTTGACTTAGTTAGCCCAGTTAATTCAAGTTGAGGGTCTAACTAGAGTCATGTAGAGTGTCTCATAATATTAGGAGCACTAGTTTAGTTTATTTTGATTTGTAATTATTTAATTTAGTCTAATTGAGTTGAATTCAGTTAAACTAGTCCCAACTGATGGAGGAATTAGTGGGAGGTCCAGTAGTGGGGTATAACCTGCAGTAGTGGGGTGCAGCCTGCAGTAGTGGGGTGCTACTTATAGTGATCAACTAGTAAATTGAAGATTCACTCATAATTAACTCATGCATGTCAGATCAGAGAAAGACCTAGTTGAGATTGGAGTTCAGGGACAGTGTACTATCAGTTGTAAAATCATCTAAATTAAACAGATGGTGCATGCAATTAGAGGAAGGACTATGAGGATTGTGCAATTCATAGTTGAGGAATTTTCCTATTAAATAGAGGCTAATTCCCAAGGGAACAATGCAAGGAAGTAGGAGATTGGAAGGCTAGGAATTTGGCTAAGTATTGGCCAAAGGAAATTAGTCAGGGAGATGATAGAAAATACTTGTGTAGGTTGAGCTTAAGGTTGAGCATAGCATATTGTATTCAACCAAGGCTTGCCTAGGAAGCAGTGAGATAGATAGAGATAGTGCGGAGGTTGTTCAGGCTTGAGCAAAGCATTGTAATCTTCTCATATTTTCTGATTAATGCAATATAGAGATAGCATGGTTTTTTAGCTGCGGCTTTCCCCATAAAATCATTGTATTATGTGTGACTGAATTCTTTCTCTTATATGCTTTGTGATTTCGTTGATTGTTTATTGTTTCCAATGTTGAGTAGAGTATATTCAAGTCAATTGTTTTAGCATATTACAATCTGTAGTTTGAATCTACAAGGAATTTCTACAACGAGATCATCATTCATTGTTGTCAAGTATTCATGTTATCTTAAAGACTTATCTTTCATGTAGTGCTTGTGATGTGTTGTTTTGATCCTAATTTGATACTTTTTAGTCACAAGCTATCTCTTGCCTTGAATTTACAACTTTTTCAATCTTCTCTTCAAAAAATGCGCAATATTGGAAGGTAGGCCAGACTTGAGGATCTGAATTGTGCAATCCAGAGAGGCAGGCCAACCTTGAGCTCAGAAACTACACAATCCTAGAGAGAAGCCTGGCCTTGAGTTCATAAATTGCGTAGAGCCATCCTTCCCCTTCAAAAACTGTCCAATTCACTGAGGCAAGGAATTTTCCAACCTCATGAGCCTCAGAATTGTGCAATCTCATTTTCCAGTGTGAAAAATCAGTTTCCCGGGCATCCCTAAAAAATAGGAGTTGCCCAATTGATGTCCGGTTCAGTCCACTAGCTGCTAATTATGACTTTCAGGCAAGTGGTGCATTTTCCTTGATTTTAGCCTAGATATATATAATAAATGCCCCTAGAGCTCATTTTCACACACGTAGCCTTCCCAAGGAGATCAGGAAACCTTTAGTTGAGTGTGTGGCGCTTTTTTGAGTGAGTTTTTCTTTTGTCGCTTTTTATCGTTTCAATTTTGTCAGTGTTGTTTCACTTGTTTCTCTTCATAGTTACTAGTGTGTTATCTTATATTAGCTTGTACAAGTGTTGGTTTAATCCATTGTTTTCATTTTACAAGTGTCGCATCAGATTCTTGTTTTTACCCATTAGTGGTCATCGTTTTAGCGACTCCCTATGCAAGCTTGAATTTCCTTTTGCATGTTGATCTTCTGCATTTGATCTTCATTGGTTTATATTTCATTAGTTATATTTTCATTCTGACTTGCACCAACACTCAAATATGCCACTTTCCCATCCTCTTCCTGGGAAGATATGTCGTCCACTTGGCTAGCAGTTTCCATGTTCAACTCTGCATTGCGCAAGTCCAAGGCTCAAGCCTCAGGCTTTCCCTCTGACTCTACGTAATGTGCACTATCTCCCTCAGTCTGCCTATGTTGAGACTGCGCATTGCATAGTCTCAAGCCTCAAGTGTTTCCCTTAACTATTGAGACTGCACAATGTGTAGTTCATGAAGCCAATCTCCCACCTTTAGTTAAGGAATTATGCAGTTTTCCCTCTCAGTCTTTTGGTTGTTGCTTTGAAGTTGATTTGTGAGCCATTTTGCTTGAGCTAATTTATGTTTGACATGAGTGCATTTTTCTCCTATAGGTGCTACAATTTTGAGCACTTCTCTTGATCAGTTACTATCACTATGGCTCTAAAGAGATATATCTCAAAGGACACTACAAAGAGCAGCATCGGGGAGGTAATTGAGAGTACTCTAGTGAATGTTCTAGTTTACTCAAATACTTTGTTGTTCATAGAGAAAGAGTTAGACATTACATGGCAGAAGGTGAACGATGTGTTCTTATAAAAAATATTCAAAGCAAATCTAGAAGACCAACACGTGTATGTCAATGTCCAAAGATCGGGATTACACAATAGTGCATGCAGGTACTTGATTTTTCCATGTGCAAACATTGTCAACTGGATATTGTCCATAAAGGTAACAAGACCATGACTCTCAACATTTCCAGTGGACAGAGGCTTGCATCTTTTATGGCACATGACTTTTAGATTATGTATCATTTTTAGTTGCTAGAATCTTACATGGATTCCCACTTCTATGCAGTCACCGACTACTTGAGCATAAAGGATATCGTCAAAAGTTGGGTGAAAGACCCTTCTTAATTTTGGCAAACACCCAAAAACACTTACAATACCAAATCCATTAGGAAGGCTTATCATTACTTCATAATATTATTTTGTCGTATCTATGGCCAAAGGAATACTGAGACGTTTCCAGAAGGTTGGGAATTCTTGTTTAACCATGTTGTGAATGAAGGAAAATATTTCAACTAGTCGGATTTGATGGCTCAACAATTAAGGACCCATGTAAACAATGCCAAAACCCACCCCAAATGTAAGAAAGTCATGTTCTACATGTATTGCTGCCTGTTGGATGCAATCTGTGCTCAAAACTCTTTTCCCAGGATGGATTGAACCTGGTCACCAAAATAAATTGTTGTGCACATTTACTGAAAGCTTCTTTCAGAGTGTAGTTGCAAAGGAGTGATGGAAAATATAAATAATCACTTCCTCATTCCATTGTACATGTGAATATTTTAGGAAGAACCATTTTGCATGTCGCATGGGGCAATGGAAGTAGTGCCAGAATTAACAGATTGATTTGCCTCGCCTTATGGCACCTTATTTAGAGTGTTTGGGGGTTAGAAGACTCCATATATTATGTTGAGGTATACCACAAACAAGTTTTTCATGCAAGAAGTTGCTTATCATCTCTCCACAAAGTTAATAGGAGTGTCACATCGGAAGAAGAAGGCACCTTGGCTCGTTCTTCCTCTGCAAATGGGATTATACGAGATCGAGAATTTGAAGCTTGCAGACACCGAAGGAAAGAATATAGAAATAATTAACATTTGGTTGTTCGGGATGCAATCTTTACGATCCTAGGAATGTCTGCAAAGAACACTATGTGAGGATTCATTTCGAGTGGCCAAGCGCAACATTTTACTGGCCCAGGGAGGAAGAAATGAAGAATTGTTACAATTCCTCCAGGTCTCTCAAACCAATCAACTTCGCAAGAACATCACAGGTTACTCCTCAGAAAGAATTCACTCTAGAGGTAGCACTAGCAAAAAGGCGCAACCCAGTGCGCGAAAAGGGCAAGAGGAAAGTTGCACACAATCCACTGGAAGAGCAGAGCCATAAGATGAACGCAGATCCAATCATCCTGAAAGTGGCCATAGCAACATAAAAGAGGAGCAAAATAGAGGAAGTAGGAAGAACAGATGAAGCATAGGGAAGAAGAAGAGCAGAGGAGATTGGAAGAAGAAAGGTAGATAATAGAAGAAGACGAAGTAGCATGGAAACAAGTCGAGGAACAAGAGAAGAACTGACTACTAGAAGAGGAGAGAAAATAGATGCATGAGAAGGAACTTGCTCAGGAAATCAAGGAACTGATTTTGATTCAATACATGGAGGTGGAACTGGAGCCGCTAAACCAGTATGTTGATCTTATGACAAGCATTCAATAGGTCGCCATTCAGTCTCCCCCTCCTTCGACAGTAGAGCAATGTCCAAGCGAAGAAGAGGAAATGTTTCCTCTTAATGATGGTCAATTCATGGATATGTACAATCTGACTTACGATGAGATTCAAAAGAACATTGTACAAGCAAGAAAGAAACATTTTCCAAACGATCTTACATCTCCTGCATTCATTAGATAAAGGGTGATTGTAACAGATACAAAGAGAAATCTAGAGTCCACGGTCGCAACAAACTTGGCCTTTGTAGGTGCTACCAAGTTAAACACGAAGAACCTCATGATTGAGGAAAGGAAAATGGAAAAGAACTTGCAGGCTACAAGGAAACAAATCGAGTAGATCCAAGTAGAGGTCTAGAAAGAAACTACTACATAGGTATATATGGAAAAACTTAAGGCAACCATACTTGGTGAAGTATCGGCATTGGGAGAAACCATGTGGAGCCTTATGAGGAGTTCGTCACCGTGCATAAAATAGTTGTTTGCTTGCATAACATGCAAAAAAAGTGAAAATATAATGCTATAGCCCTCAAGGTTGTCCATATAGCCATCACTAGCGTGCACAAGTGGTCAATGTAGTACAAAAAGGCATCGTCCAAATAGGCAAAGAAAACAAGGCAACAGACAGAGTTGGAGAAAGCACAAATGCAGATGATCATTCAAAGAAACAAACAACTTGCCTCATCCATCACCAATATTAAGGCATCATATTCACGACTATACAATAATGCAAATTTCATGGTGAAATCACATAAGATCCCTTCAGTTGGCTCACCCACCAAAGCCAAGTGTAGGAATTGTGTCAGGCAAGAGGTCCAAGAATACTTGGACCAACTCAGAGAGATAGCCACCAAGGAAGATCTGGACGTGAACAAGAACAATATGAAGAAATACATTGGTGGCCCTATCCATATCAACACCATGTTTAAAACAGTTCTAAATCAGTTTACTCGGACGCAATGGAGGCTAGATTCTGCTTCCAGCCTGATCCCATCGCACAATTTGGGGAAGTCATCGCACAATACAAGGCTTTGCACCGTTATGTGACCAAGGAGCTACAAGTTGATGTGGTCGAGCTAGAGTTTCCCCAAATTAAAGCTTAACTTGTTTTGTCTTATCAGGTTGTCTAGTTGACTCTACCCAATTTTGTCTTACATGGGTATGAGCGATATTGTAATATTTTTTGTAATTAATTGTAAGTGAAATTACAAATGTCAATTGTGGAATGTGAAGATTCATTTGTAATGAAGTCCCAAGTTCATGGTTGAAGGCAGTCAAACGGTAATGAGGGAAGTGAAAGAGTCACAAAGTGAATATTCACCTCTTTTATTATAAATATACCCTCATTACTCATGTAAAGGGATTTTGGGAGCCAAACTTTTGCCTAGGCTTTTGGCTTAGGATCAGGAGCTTGGGAGTTTTATTGAGAAACTTTACTTCTCCGTAGCATAGAAGGAGGATCTTTCTTTGGAGGAGTAGGTGTAGACTTCATGTTCCACTAATGGGACTAGTGGTTCGTCAATGGCATATGTATGCTTGAAACTTTCACTTTAATAAAATCTCAGAGCATACATGTTTTCATGCATATTTTGTGAATATAGTATGACTATTCTTGTTGTGTTTGCAATATATGTTATTCCATTTATGCTAATGCTTATGAACTATTTAGTTTGCATTAGTATGAATCTTGTTGAATGCGTGTCATTGTATATTTCAGTTATGGTTAACTTGTGAACTATTTTGGAGGCTAAATTGTGATTCCTTTTATACTCGTGTGTTCCTTTCAAGAAGCGTACTATTACAAGCTTCTGAGGGGCTCACTCACTTCCCCTTTGTCGTGTTAGAACCTTTCACGTATCGTCCTGGATCCTTCATAGAGTCACACATTTGTTTCACCAAAGTCAAGAATACACCATTCTATGCATGATTGCAGCCAAGGCACATCATTAAAACCCACTTATTTGATGAGCCATATTCTGGATGGGGCTCCTACTCCAAATGGTGTGAGGTATAATTGGGACTTCATATCGGGGAGACCCCCTGAATGTTGGTGGGTCGAGCACTGTTAACACTAACCTAACCCTATTTCTTTATTTTTTCTATGCTTAATCATTTTATATTATTTAATTATCATTATGTCTTAATTTTCCTCTATTCCTTGGAGTTTCTTCACTTTGTTAATTTGATCCTCCTCTCAACCGCTATAATATTTGTCCTCATAAAATTAACTCCCAAACACTTTTTTCCCTAATGAAGGGTGGAGTGTCCACTTGAAGCATTAGACATTTCAAACCAATTCACATAGTCTAACTCCAAAAATATCACATGCAATAGTTTAATGGAATTTTATCAATGTTTCTTTCTTGACTATATCATAAATGATTAATCATAGAATAATACCATGGAGTGTTTGAGACTAGTTTCTATACAACCTCGAGGTCTAGTCTTGAATGGGCCAAGACTCGATACTACAAGCAAATCAAACACCTAGTTCCTAAGTGGATTTCATCTAAAAAATGGGCATGGATTTAATTAGGGAAAATACAGGTTTCTAGGTATTGCATTTTATTTATAAGCCTCCCCTAAGGGCTTGTGGGAAGTGGTAGTGCAACAAATAAATAAGAAGATCAATTAGTGGATCATTAAGCCCATGGAATTAACATTCAAATTCCAAATGTGTACCATCGTACTATAAATTACCCATGTCTACTTCTCTTCTTGTGGCATCCCTTCAAATGTAAACTATAGGTGCCTCAAAAAGGCTCTTTACAACTTTCTATAGGCCAAACTTGATCAAATACTAGGTTTCCATAGGGTAGTTGAGAATTATGTTGTATGCTTTGAGAATTTGGAGGAATGGGCATTATTAGAATCAGGCTTCAAGCTTATGGACTATGTACTAAGCATATGATAATTCGAATTATGGAAGACATAAAGGCTTGGAATGTACTTCTTAGGCTCCACACTAGGTAATGTGTATGTCTAAGAAAAAATGTGTGGCATGGATTTTATCTCCATATGATCTTAATAACCCACATTGGGTCAAAATTCTAAGTACTTTCGTTGTATAGAGTATTTAGAGTGCCTAGGAAGCACTCGAAACCACCCTAATCTAGAAAGAATCGCCCCTTAGAACAAATCTCTCTTTTAATGAGCATTACTTATGGTGGTCATATTTGATTCTTTTTGTAGGTAATTCATTAGTCAAATCCCCCTCGTTTTCACTTGTGGGGATATTTTGATAAGGAATTCACTTGATCTACAATTTACTTGATATCATCTCTAGAAATTGAATCACACATGCTACTCTCAAAAGAAAGTACATTAGTAAATACTAATAAGATTATAATGGATCGAATGTAAGTGCTCATCCCTTATGACTTGATAGTAAAACGAGGCCTTCCAACATGTCATGCCTAGTGGCATGATTGGAAATGGAGTACAACTATTACTTATTGTACAAGTCGACTATGGGATACAATGATTCCATTCTAAGCCCTTACTTGAAGAATTGTTTAGCAAAGTTTGGCAGCTAAATTCAAAGCTAAAAATGTGGCTATTTTGATTACTTAGCATAAGGAAGCTCATTTTTCAACCAAAAAAAAACAATTTTTTATATAGATATTAGTGGTGGGAGGTCTCCTCGTAGATAAGATATTCACATAGCTAAGACTGGAAAACCCATGTTGTTTGCAATATGGACATTTGGGAACCTTGAAGTGACCTTTCTTGGTGTCCCCTTGCTAAACATGTATGGGCATGGGTAGAATATGTTTGTTAGCAATATTTTTCTACATCCTTGACATGGTGTTTCTTTGTTACGAGACTGATACCCATGGGCCATTGAGTTTTAGCCAATTTACATGCTTTTCTAGACCAAATCCCTCTTCTAGATATGTAAAACAAGGAATGATGTTTTGTTTTAATGGTGTTTTTTTCTTCACATTAATTCTCTTGGATTGATTTAGAACTTGTATGTGTTAAATTTGTATTATGGATTATTGTAGAGACTCAACAAAATATGATTTCATATGTAGCATCTCCAACAACTTCTCAAGTATTGGCACGGGGCCCCATGTATGATGAACATAATTCCTCCAAACCCTCCTACTCCATTTGATTTTCTTGGCTTACAAAGGCTACTTTATTAACCTGGCTCCATTAACTTGAATCACAAGAAGGATCTCCATAGCGTTGTTTGATAGAATTACAAGCAAGGGGAGCATGCGCATAGTCATTTTGCTAGAACCCTACACCATGATTCCCATTATATAAACTGTTATCTTGGAGGGGCCTGAGCCCACAAAGCCACCTACCAATGAGTGGAGTCCTATGATTCTTATTGATATCATTCCTCCAATAATTAGATGGGGTAAAGCCCTAGAGGATCATGATGACCCTCCTCCAGTAATTGGTTGGTTCATGACGCATTTAATTTTATTAAGCATAAGCCCTTTTTTTATGTTTGTTACAACTATCACTTAAAATTCATACTAATATCTAAAGAAAACTTGAAGAAAAATTGTGGAATAAACATATAGAGAAAATGAAAAAATATATCCAAAATTGGGGTATGAACTGGCTCAACCTAGCAGGAAGAGTGATTTTAATCAAATCAATGCTCACAGCTCTTCTAATCTATCAGTTCGCAGTTATCTTAGCTCCAACAAGCATCCATAAGCAAATCGAGCTAGTAATAAGGGGATTCCTATGGCAAGGAGGGAAATTTGACTCAAAAAAGTTTAGCTTAGTCAAATGGGATCAAGTCACCAGTTCTTATGAAAAAGGAGGCCTGTCAATATGACTCCCTGTTCACCTGAACTTGGCTCTTGGGGCAAAAATAGCATAGAGTTTTATCACAGGAAAGGACTGTTGATGGAAGAAAGTCCTAGAAGCTAAATATATTAATCATGTTAGAACTCTCCTTCTAGAAGAAGGCTTCCCAATCAGACCTTGCACTCAAGTATGGAACTTAGTCAAAAAATCCCTTCCGCTCATTAAGGAGAACTCTTCTAAGCTTCGTGGGAATGGAAAATGCATCAAAATTTGGGACGATAGCATTATGGGAAACCCTCCCCTAGCCAACCAAGAAAATATTCAAAACTTAAGAGGTTGGATGAGTGCAAATGGAATCAACACCTTGAAAGATATCTCTCTATGGAAAAATGGTAATTGGGCAAAATGGAGGACCACTAATCTTCCTCAAGCCTCAAACCTCAACGAAATTCTTTAATAATCATTCCAAAGGGAGCTGCCCCTCTAAGCCTTGATTCCCAAGATTCATTCAGATGGGACCCTAATGGTGGAGAGTACTCAGTGAAATATGTTTATATCACCATCCAAGCTCAACAAGGCAAACAAGATTGGGTTCATTCGAGAACTGTGTAGAAATCTGAAAGTTTACCAAAGGTCAAAGTATTCATCTAGACATTTCTAAAAGGCAAAGTCATAACTGCTGACAATCTTAAAAAAAAGGGTTTTGCAGGTGGTGAGCTCCAGTATTGCAGCAATGATGCTGCAACTCCTGGGACTCCCTTCTTTACTTTTATCAACCGGTTGTTCGTAACAAACTTGGAAGCGACGATGCTATATGCACAAGTACTAGCTCTTGCCGCAGGCTGTCAGTTGTTCAGCTGGCACAAGTCCGCTAGGAGCTTAAGCCAACTTCTATGAGCTCTTAGAAGAAGATTTTAACTGTGATGGACAAAAGCTAACTCAAAAGAGGCTAGTCTACTTGCAGAAAGAAGATGAAAGCTGAAAGGAAATGCAAACCCTAGTA
The DNA here is from genome assembly GCA_000404065.3 of Pinus taeda. Classification (NCBI taxonomy): domain Eukaryota; kingdom Viridiplantae; phylum Streptophyta; class Pinopsida; order Pinales; family Pinaceae; genus Pinus; species Pinus taeda. The sequence continues at coordinate 205,552 of APFE030592056.1, read as the reverse complement.
AGCCCTAGTTTTACTGGCTAACCCTACTGGTGCAAGAAAAGAGATGAAAGTTGCGAAAATGGATCCATTGGATCTTGGAAAGGTAAAATGCATGTGACTAAGCTACTTCTAAATGAAAATATGGGAAAAAAACATCTTTATTCATTTTTGAGTAATTTTGCAAAATTATTATGCATGTGCTTTAACGATTTTTGACTGTGCAGAGGTTGATTGGTAAAAGGAAATGGAGTGGGGAGGTTGGGAAGGTGAGAAGAGGGCCTAAGGGGTCCCCAACACCCTTCTAGAGAGTTTCATAGTGATTAGATCTCGAAAAACCGCTCACGTGAACTTCTACAGGAAGTCTACAGGGTTCTATAGGATGTTCTACAGGAAGTTCTACAAGAAGAGCTGAAAGAGGATTTTAGAGGGTTGATGGTGGAAAAACGGTGGGAAAATGGAAATGAAGGATGGATAAGGATGTTAAAGGGTCTAGGACCAGGTAAATGAAGCTAAGGAGTGATGAAGGTGGTTGGATTTGTTTAAGGATGGAGGGAGCAATGTTGCACAAGAATGTAGAAATTAGGGCAAATTGGAAAAGTGTGGCAAATGAAGCGAAGGAATCTTGGATTAGGGGTTGGAGCAGGTTATATGATGGAGGAAGGATAGGTATGATGTGTTACAGGTGCTCTGCACACTATTTTTCAAAACTGATCAAACAAAGACTAGAAAAACTAGAGATCTACCTATTTTGACCTAATCTGACCTAAAAACCAGAAACATGATGAACATAAGTTTATAGATGGGAAATCATGCAAGGTAACTATGGAAACTAAGCAAGAATAGATCTAAACATGCAAGTACAAATGGTAGCAACTTTTCCCAACTAAAAATCTAACACTAGCAATTGCATGGAAAGGCAAAAACAGTGTTTTTGTGGTAGCAAGTATGCCTTGGTCTCAACTCATGGTCCCAAGGAAGGAGAGGTGAGATCAAGGATTGCTTGATGGCCTTTTCGTAGATCTTTTCTGTTACCAAACTGTCAAATCAACTTGAAGCATGAAAAGCTATTTTAATCATCAAAAACAACCTAAGTAATAAAGCAAGATCTTAACCTAAATAACAAAAATTACTCTATGAAAGCAAGGAAAACACATAAAAGTACACAAAGGAAGTACTGGCACTTGCGTTGGGCCTAACCCCAAGATCTACAGCCTCCTAAGAAAGCTCAAAGCTGGTGCAAAGTGAAATTTATCTCCATTACTCAAAAAATAACCATGTCACAAAACTGTGTACAACAAAAGCTCGAAAATGAGCTGAAATGCAGAGCTGCACTAAAGTGCGAAAAAAAATTGTTCAATAGCTAAACTACCAAGGCTTGAAGCCTTCCTACTTATGCACCACGAGGACTCCCAACAACCCTCCTTAACTTGAGGAGCTTGGCTGCTCAAAACTGCAGTTAATCAGCCACTTCACAAAATCGACTCGGCTGCCCCTTGAAATCATCTTTGGTGGGCTGTTGAACTCTGAGCTGATGGTGGAAAACTTGAGGAAGGGGTCATTTAGTGCTGGAAACAACCTTCCTACAAATCCTCAGCCTTGTTCCTTCGTATTTGGCTGGCAACTTGCTCATAAATGCTTGACCTTGGTCCAAAATATGTCCAAAAATCTGCAATAAGCACGTATTAGACTTTGTGGTCAAGTGACTATTCTCATTCATTCAATTAACATAAATATATTCAAAAGCATGCATAGAAATATGAAGAATGGTGGATTGATCGAGAATAATAGGAAAAATGAGCCCAATAAGTTACCCATTTTTGGGGCTCATCATCATCCCCTGCTGAATCTGTTGCTCATCCTCTGAGCAACTAATCTAGCTCATCATATTTGATTGCTTTGACTGCCTCTCTGACATCCCAGGCTTCTGAGGTGATGTCCTCTTCTCGGTCATGAAACCATGCTTTTCTCTCTACCTCCTCCCATTTCCTGTGTTCTTCTTCTTCTTTGACCCCTTCCAGCAATCCCCAAAAGCAATGGAGCACTGAACTTTAGGCCAATCTAGTTGTCCTTCAAATTTTGCATTGACTGTTTGTAAAGTGGTACTCTGGCCAAAGCCTCCTGCATCCTTGTTGGGGAGTGGTATTGTCTTATTTTCAGATTGTGGGACAATGTGTTCCATCTCCTTGTGCAAGCATGAATGCAATTATCACCCAAAAGTCTTTCCATGTCCTCAAAGTGAGCAATGGCCTAAACTTGTCTTTCAATGTAGTCTGGGAGAACCTAAGGGTTGTTGGCCAAGTGCTGATGGGCATACAATAAAGTTGAGGGATCTTCTGGTTCTGCTCTGATCATGAGTGGCTCACTTAGCTCCCTGTCCATAACTTTTGAATTTTTGCTGCCCTCTTTTCCTCATGGTTTAACCAAGAGGCCATGGCCATTAGTTGCACATTTCCCAATGCTGCATTGGGGTCCCATAGATTCACGTTTGGAAGTGCCAAGTTGTGTAAATAGAATTCTGCTAACTTGGCCTTATCTTTAGCTGAGCTACTGTCACACAAATACATGAACTGGTCGTAATTCTAGAATGGAATGATGCCCCTTTGGGCCAGTGTGTTAATTTGAAATTGTAGCCATTGATCTTTAAGATATAATGCATATGACTTAGTAGGTTGCCTAAATTATAAGGCTTCTACTACCCATCTGGCCATGCAGGCCAGTTGAGCTTCTTTCTCTTGCACCTATTGTTTTAGAGCTTGTATTTATTCTATTGCCCATGACTCCTTTTCTTGTAGCAGTTTTGTCAGCATCTCAACATCAGTTGGCAACTTTTCTTCTCTCTGTTGTTCCTTGGTTGTTTCCCTATCTGTTGGAGGTCCTTCTTGCTGTTGCTACTCTCCCACAATGGACAGACTATCTTCCTTATGACCTTCCTGTAGCTGCAACTGATTTCTCAACAGCTCATTCTCTTCCTGTAGTTTGGCTCTTTGATTGCTTTCCATGTGCCTCACCATGGCCAACTCTTTTCTTGATTCTTTTAGTTGTTCCTCAAGGTGGCCTATATCTGTAACACCCTTGGATTTGGCAATCCTCATCCAAGTGTGAGCCCTAACCCACTCTTATTCCAATGCAAAGAAAAGTGGTACAACAAACTTCTGTAGGATGATCTTCCCACCTTCCAACATGTTGTAATATGAGCCCAAGCTAGGCTAAGGGCTTGGCTCCAATATCTCCTCAGTCTTTTCTTCTCCCTGTGATTGTTTGGATGCCTTCTCCTCCAATTTCTAAGTCTCTTTTAACTTCGCTAGAGTTTCCTGTAGAGATGTTTCAGCTTCCTGTAGAGCTATTTTTGAGTCCATCATCCTAATTCTTTCTCTCCAGGTGGAGGTTTTGGGCTTCCTCTTTCATAGGTGATAGATATATTTGAAGGAGACTCTTCTTTTGGTTTAGTGGTTGTGTCCTCAATGACAATTGGTTCCTTTGATTGTGGCTAGGGTTTGCCCACTTTGATCCTTGTGCTTCTCTTGGCTTTAAAGTATATGGAGGTTTGCCTCTTTCTCTTTCCTTTTTGTTTTTCAGGTGTGCTTAATGCAGCAAGCAAAACTACTGCCTCTCTTGCCAACGTCTCCGAGGATTTCTCTTCCTGCTGGTCTTTTTCTTCGCTTCCTATAGAAATCTCTGTGTCCATTGTTTCTGTCTGTATGACTGATATCTCAGGGTGTGCCTTTTCCTTTTCTTTCTGGGTGCCTGCTTTAGCTGTGGCAGCGTTCATTTGGGCTTTTTCGGCCTTTTCCTTTTCTTTCTGGGTGCCTGCTTTAGCTGTGGTAGCCTTCATTTGGGATTTTTTGGCCTTTTCCTTTCTACTCTATATCCTCTTTTCCCTTGTTGTTTTTGTTGTTGTTTCTTCCTCTGTTTTAGGCTCAGCAGTCTTGCTAATTTCTTTCTGTTCTTCCTCTGCTTCCTCTGTTTTACCCTCTGCTTGAATGTCGTATGTTCCCTCATCATTGTTTTTCTCAATTTCTTCAGTGTGCTCCCCCTCCTCACTGCTGGATGGGGTGATTTTTTCAGCCAAAGTTCTAATGTTGTCATCCCTGGACATGTTTCTGAAGATTTCCCAAGATATGGGGATAGTATAGGTGTGTAAAGCATCTTCCACCAACAGTTTGATGAGCCCATGGTGGGCCAACTGATCTGGGATCCCTTCATTTAGCTTTGTACCACATTCAATTAAGGACCGAAGAAGGAAATATGGGATGCTCAGTTTCTTGGCTGGAGGCAAGTCAATCCCATGCCTTAATTCACATAACAACATGAAATGGTATCCATAGATGATGCTAAATCTCCCTTCATATGTGATGTACTTCATAATTTGATAACTAACTTCACTCCAGAGAGGAGGCATGCTTGTCCTTCTAACTCCATTTTTGTCTTCTACAGGATGCTCCTCGGGTAGAAAAAATGTTTTCTTAGCAATTTGGCCCAATGATCTCTCTTCCTTGCTCCAAGGGAGCCCCAATGGTAGATAAGTAATTCTATTGATGAGCTCAGGGGTGATTTCTAGGGTCAAACCCCTAAAAATAACTGTGGCATATGTCTTTGAATGTGGCCTCAGGGACATTAAAAACTCTTCAGTTATCTCCTCATTATTTGCTCGGGTGAAAAGGTCCACCACCTCTGGGTACTTGTGCAACTTGCTAGAGTCTGAGGGTTTTTTCCTTATGAATCATCCTGGCATGGTGTTGAGTGCTCTTTTTATGTTCTAACCAGAAAAGAAAATGCTCAGGAAAACAACGGTCAATCACTGAAACAGAGGATAGCTGAATTTGGTTTCTTCTGAACCCAAGAAGGAATTTCTCATGTGTTCCTTACAATATAAAATAGCAATAATTCCCTTGTTTTAAGACTGTTGTCACCCATAATTCGACTGTCTGTTTATGAAAAGAAGAATTTTGCTTTTACAGAACAAAGCATAGGGACACAGGTTCTCTTCTCAGCACCTAGATAGATGTGTAAATTCAGTTTTTTCACATACACAGGGTGGCCTCTATTGCTGTCTGTATCTTCCTTATAGGAGAATTTAAAAAAAATGATGAGGAGATTTTGGAATGCAGAGAAAGAACTGGGTAAACTCAGTGAAATATGCAGGCAAACTTTCATGGTTTTTCAATACACAGGCAGACTTTTACTCTTGGTTTTCAACTGATGTCGTTCAATTCACCACCTTGTACAAACAAATCATGCCCAGAGAAGTTCTCGCGGGCCTACCTTGTTTGGAGCTTGAAATTCAACGAAAATTCCGGGTTTCCCTTCTGTCGAGCGGTTCTCTACCTTTCTTGCAGAAGGCTCCCGGTTCCTGTAGAATGGAATTGTGCTTCCGATAGAGCCCGATAGGCAGAAGATTTTAGAAAATAGGCAGAAAAATTGGTGGAGGACGACTGGTTAACTGTTCTGGAAGCAGTGGATACATACTCCAATCGAGAACGTCGTGGGTGCAGAATGAACAGAGGGTGGTGCATGTTTCAACTGAGTGTCTTTTAATTGTGGTGTGATTCCTGGTGAGGGGATGAGGTGGCCGGACTGGACCGTTGATCCGACGTCACAGTCATAATGTTTCTGCATGTTTCTGACTGCATCAACTCCTCTCTCCCATTATTCGCCGCCACCACTACCAGTCCCGATGATTTCTCCCTGAATGGACACTCCACACGTGCTCCCTGCACATCTAATCGACAATTTTGAATGTAACTAGCCTCGTTTGGATTCCACGAGGATATGTAACTGGTCAAGGGTGGCCAGTTGACTGGCCACCGATTCCACTCAATCCGAACCATTCCCATAGTCATGCAGCTTTTAAAGTATGACTTATGCAATTGAAGAACGAGTTTAGGCACTTACCTACGTGGTCGCGACCGTGTTATGCAGATTCCGGGTTTTGGAATCCATTCCTTCGTTCGCTGTTGCTGCATGCACACTACATGCTTGGCCTTGGCTGTTGTTGATGTTCTTACGTTCAAGAAGAGCTCCATGCATGTCTCTTCTGCCATACTTTGATGTCCCTGTCTCTGGAGTATGTTTTTTAGAGGGATCAACTACTACGGGATTCCTGTAGGATGTCTTGTAGCTGCTCCTCCTCCTGGAATGCAAGCTCGAATGAGCAGGGCTATACTGCTGACGAGGGTCTTAGCTGATGAGGATTCTAGATGGAGGGTAACAGGTATGATGAGTGAAAAATTGTTTCTTGATTTGTCATTAAAAAGTTTTTGCAGGCAGTACGAAGAAAACAGGATTTCTGTGTGTGACTGTGCAGGAACATAAAAAAAAATTAGTGCAATGGAGGTGCATAGAGATGGAAAAAGGGTGATATATTGCAATGGATGGAATCAGGGATGTTTACAGGCATCATAGATAGATTCCCAACCTTCGAGTCCTCTTCTGAGATCGATTTTGGCTTGTCTATAGGTTCTATAGGATTTTCCTGTAGAAGACACAGAGCTTCCTGTAGAAGACACAGAACTTCCTATAGAAGACACTGAACCTCCCTGTAGAAGGTGAAATCTTAGCCTGAATGAGACCAAATCTTAGGAAAGGGTAGTGGTCATGGAGGAATGGATTGTGAGGGATCCTTGCAGCCTAGTGCTGACCTCCGTCTTTGTCTTGTGTGATCCTTCTAACCTGCAATATCCTTCCTGCAACCTGCAATTATTCAATAGAAATTAGGTTTATTTTTCTTTTTCTCTCTTTTTTTTTTTTCGAGACAGCTAGGGCGCTCCAGGAGGTTTTCACCCTCACTATCTGCCCTAGGCACCTTTAAGATGTTTTCACCCAAGGATCTTTTATTTTATTTATTTATTTTTCTTTTTTGTGTTCAAGGTGTGGGTGGAGTGGAGACAGGGGCCTGCTCCACTACCAACACGGATTTATCTAGAGTTTCAATGAACTCCTGCTTAGAAAGGGGCTTCCTGTAGATTTTCAATCGATGCCCATTGACAAGCATGGGGATGGCTTCTTCATCTATGGTCCTGATAAGGACTGAACCATTGTCATCGTATTTCTCCACTATATATGGTCCCAGCCATCTTGTCCTCAGCTCCCCTTTGAAATCCTTGTATCTTGAATCATATAATAGCACCCAATCTCCTGGCTGAAATTGCTTTTCTTTAAGGTGTCGGTCATGCCATATCTTCCTTTGAAGTTGGACTACCTCTAAGTGGAGAAGGGCTTGCATTCTTTGTTCATCTAGTCCATTCAGCTGAAGTAATATTTCCTATTGTGCATGACTGAGATCTAGGTCCAGCTGAGCTGCCAACCTCAATGTGTTATATTCAAATTCTATGGACAACAAAGCCTTCTTCCCGTAGACCAGCTCATAAGGTGTGAAACCTGTTGCAGTTTTCCAAGTAGTGTTGTAGGCCCAGGTGGCCTCAACCAAGCGATCTGCCCAATCTTTTCTGCTGCTACTCACCACTTTAGTCAAAATCTCTTCCAAAGATCTGTTAGTGACTTCCACCTGTCCATTTGCTTGTAGATGATAAGGGGTGGAAGTTCTGTGCTTAATCTTGTGATGAGCGAGCAGGTCTTCAATCAGGTTAGAGGTAAACTGACTTCCTTGATCTGTGACTAACTCTCTTGGGTAGCTGAACTTGTAGAAGATATTTTCCCTCAAAAACCCAACCACTTTTTCTTCTATTGCTGCCTTGATTGCCTTTGTTTCTGCCCACTTTGTCAGGTAGTCCATGCACACAATGATGTAAGACTTTTGGTTTGAAGGAGGGTTGATAGGACCCACAAAGTCCATGCCCCACTTCTCAAAATGGCTCGAAAGTCACTTGAGGTTGGAGGGGCATTTCATCCCTTGGAGTCGGTTTCCCCATCCTTTGACATCGGTCACATTGGCTGATGTATCTTCTGACATCTTGATGAAGAGTGGGCCAACAGTAGCCTGCCTGTAGAATTTTGAAAGCGGTTCTTTTTGTTGCAAAGTGGTCTCCACAGGGCCCTTCATGACAGGTTAGGAGGATGTCAAAAACTTCCTCCTCCCTGACATAATGCCTCAAAATCTGATCTGGGTCAAGTTTAAATAAGTTTCCCCCAATCCATGTGAATGGGGCGCTTTTCCTCACAATCTTGCTCTTCTCTTTTGAGGATAGGTGTGGCGGGAACTGTGCTAAAACCAAGTAATTTGCTATATCAGCAAACCATGGAGAGAGTAGTGAAATAACAAATAGATGTTCATCTGGCATTTGATCGTCCACCATCCTTTCTTCACCTGCAGACAAATCTAGTCTAGACAGAAAATCAACAACAAAATTTTCCTTACCTGGCTTATCAACAACGGTCAAATCAAATTGCTGCAATAAAAGTAACCATCTAATGATACGAGCATTTACATCAGGTTTATTCATCAAATAACTAATTGCAGCATGATCAATGTGTACGAATGTTTGATATCCAGTGATGTAGTGTCTGAACTGGTTTAGGGAATGGACTACAACTAGGAGCTCTTTCTCGGTTACGATATAATTTAACTCTGCCTTGGATAGGTTTTCACTGACAAAATATATGGCATACGGTAGCTTCTCTTCAAATGGTCCTAAGGCTTCTCCTATGGCTTTGTTTGAGGCATCTGTGTGAATGTGGAAAGGTAGGGCCCAGTTTGGACCTCTCAAGATTGGGGTAGTTACCAGCTTACCTTTCAACGCATCCAAAGCCTCTTGACACTTGTCAATCCATATAAACTCAACATCTTTCCCCAAAAGACCAAACAATGGAGAGGCTAGCTCACTGAAATCTTTAATGAATCTTCTATAATATGCTACTAAGCCTAGGAAACTCCAAACATCTCTTACCTTTTGAGGAGGTGGAACCCTTTGGATGATAACAATCTTGTTGGGATCCACCTGTAATCCTTGCTGAGAAATTGTATGACCTAGCACGGTCCCTTCAGTCATCAGGAATTCACATTTTTTGGGACTGAGGGACAGGTTCATTTCAATACACTTGGTTAAAACTTTTCCCAGGTTAGTCAATGCTTCTTGGAAGTTGGACCCATAAGGAGTAAAAATTCATCCATATAGATTTCCACCGAATCATGAACCAACTCAGCAAATATGCTCAGTACTGCTCTCTGGAAAGTGGCAGGAGCATTACACAACCCAAAGGGAAGGACCCGGTAGGCAAATGTGCCCCATGGACAAGTGAAAGTGGTCTTATCTTGGTCTTCCGGGCTGATTTGGATCTGATCATACCCGCTAAACCCATCTAGGAAGGAAAAGAACTTCTTCCCTGCCAGCCCATCTAACACTTGATCTATGAATAGCAAAGTGAAATGGTCATTCTTGGTGGCTTTGTTAAGTTCTTGATAATCAACACAGATTCTCCACTTCCCGTTTTTCTTGGGCACAAGCACCAGAGGTGAAACCCACTGGCCGTCAGAGATGGGGTAGATGAATCCTGCATCCAGCAGCTTTTGCAGTTCTTCTTTGACAATGTCCTTAAGGGTTGGATTCATTTTCGTCTGAGGCTACCTGACTGGTTTACAATCCTATTTAATGTAAATGTGATGGGTACAGACTGAAGGGTGGAATCCTTTCATCTCCTTATAGCTCCAAGCAAAAGCATCCAAATGGTGGTTCAACAAGCAACACAGCTCCTTCTCCTGAGAGGGGGATAGGGATGAGTTGATCTTCAAGGTTCTTTCAGGGCCAAATTCCACATTCTTAACTCGGGGAGAGGTTAGATCAACCACACAGAGATCCACTAAAGCACTGGCTTGGGCGTCTTCTACCAACTCTTCTAATGGCAGCACACTAGGAGGTGGATTCTGAATCAAATTCTCAATAAGGTCATCCTCGGTTTGAGGACCTCCCCTGGTGGCTTCCATTATGCACAATGGTGCATAGTAGACTTCATCCTCATCTTCCTCCTCCAACCAGAGAGGTAAGTCATGTTCTAGCAGAGGTTGGGCAGGAGGATATAGGACTAGCTGTTTGGACATAGGCCCATTCTTGATGGTCATGCTCTCAGCTCGACAACTGATGTAAGCATCTATAGTAGCTAACCAAGGCCTTCCCAAAATGAGGGGGTATCCCGTGAGTTTTTCCTTTGGCTGAAGGACCAAGAAGTCCGCAGGGTACTCCCAAGAATCAATGGAGACCATGACATCTTCCACAATCCCTTCGGGGGTCATGGTGGAGCGGTCTGCCAACTGCAGTACTCTCGAGGTATTTCTTAGGGAACTCTGAAGGTTGAGTTTGAGCATAGTGTCCCTAGTCATCACATTAATGGCAGCCCCTAGATCAATTAGGGTGTGGGGGATTATGGTGCCATTGATGTGGACATCAACTACAGGACTCCCAGGATCTAGATATTTTGGACAGATTACTTGTCCCAACATTAGGTCGGACAGTTGCCTAATGACATTGATAGTTGGGGCATCTCTCTTGCACCTGCCTGGGTGCCTGAAACACTACTCTTTGATCAATTTGTTGTATATTGGTACATCTTTTATGGCCTGGAGAAGTGGTATTTTCACACATAATTATTTAAGCTTGCCCAGAAGTTCAGTCACTTCTAGGTTTGGTTGCGTCGTTCCAGTTAGTGTCTCAGGAAAGGGTGGAATGGCTTTGGGTTCACTTTCCTATTTATCTTCCTCATCCTCCTCGGGAGGAGGTTGGATATCTGGGAGGACCCTCCTAGATCGTAGGTTGATCTCCTGAATCTCCACAACATAGGTAGGGCATGTTGTCTCTCCAGTATATACCTACTGGGCCTGTTTGTTATTGGGGTTCGGGTTCGGTTGAGCAGGCATCTAGGGTTGTCTCAAAGGAGCAGAAGGTAATGGTTGTGGTTGAGCAGGTGGTGGAGGAAAAATGGAGGGAGGAGAGTTGTATTGGGGCCTCCACCCCTGTTGAGGTGCATTCCACTGAGGTTGTGACTGAACATGAGAATGAAACGAATGAGTAGCAGGTTGAGTATGGTATTGAGATGGATATGACCAAGGAGGGGGTGCAAACCAGGAAGGATGAGCAGGGGGACCCCAAGAAGGTATGTGAGTGGATTGGTTGGGGTTGTAATAAGTCTAGGATGTCCCTTGCATCCCCTACTGGTAAGGTCTGGGTCCATGTGGCCTCCTTTGGTTTAGGAAGTAGAGTGGTTCAGTGGCTCCTTCGGCCCCTTGGTACATAGCTTTGAGTCCGGGTAAGGTTGGGCACTGGTTTGTAGGGTGGTCTTCCTCACAAACGAAACATACCTCTACTGATTGCAATGGACACTCGTTTCGAGGATGTTTCCTTGTACATCTGGGACAAAAGATGGCCAAAGCCCTCTCAGCTTCCTCTTTCTTATGTTGGATTCGGAAAGTATTTAGTTGCATGGAAATGGTTTGTCTCATCTCGTTTTTAAGGTCTTCCATCTGATTTGCAAACTCATGTTTGGAGAAGGTGGCGTTGGCTGAAAGTTGACTCCCCCTACCTCTTTTCTGGGTTGCCATAGAATGGTTTCTAAACACAGTCTTTATGTCATCATAAGGTAGTTGGTAGATGTCTCCTCTAGCCAACAAATGGAGGGTATCTAAAAGGTCTTTAGAGATTCCTCGGAGCAGAACCAACTTCAGAGATTCGGGGTCAAGTGTGCACTTGGCCCTTTTATAACTGAGTTGGAACCTTTCTTCATAGTCTTCTAAAGATTCATCGCTTCCCATGGTCATTCGAAGGATTTCTCCCTTCGTTTCCTTTAACCTATAGTAATCTCGGTATTTGTTGTTAAAGGCTTGCTGCATATGAGCCCAAGTTATGATACTGTTTCCAGGTAACCCCATGAACCAGCGTAGTGCTGCATCCTTGAGGGTAGAGGGAAAGATTTTCAACTTTTGCTCGTTTTCTGCATAGTCATAGGTTCGACAAAGGACAACAAACTCAAATAAGAAGGTATCAGGGTCTTCAGTGGTCAATCCATGGAAGTGAGGTAAGGCTGAGGGACTTATGTTTTTCATTTTTGTGTCCCCATTGGTATCTCGGATGGGGAAGGCACCTTCTATTCTCTCCTCATCTCCTATATTGTTTCTGTGTTTAGCCATGGTCTCAGGAGGAATGTTTTCTTGCTCTTCTTCTGTTAGAGGATCTTTGTGTATTTCTGGAGGTTCACTGCCACTGAAGAAGAGAGAAGGGTGACTCAGTGATGTGGTGGGGGTGTTGGGTAAGAATTTTTCGGAATTGTCTCTGTTCCTATGAGGCATGAATTGAAATATTTTCTGTTGATTTTTGTGTTTTTCTCTGCCCTTACCTGCAAAACTGAAATTGATTGAACAACAAATTGCAACTAACTAAAGTAAACTTTGTTGGAATGAAAATTGCAGAATTGAAGTGAAAGCAAGAAATGACTAATCTATGCTGTTGAAATGGAATTGCAAAAATGAAATGCTAAGCTACGCTTGTAGAATTGAAATGCTGATCTACGCTTGCAAAATTGAAATTGCGGAATTGAAATGCTAATCTATGCTTGCAGAATTGAAATGCTAGTCTAGGAAAGTAGGAAATGTCTAATATACTTTTGCGAAAATGAAATTGCGGAATGGAAATGAAACAACTACTCTACTCTTGCTGAAATAAACTACTTAGCAAAAGGTTTCTGTAGAAAATAGAAGAAAAGCAGCAATCACAAATACTCTGACGCTTCCCTGGCAACGACGCCAAAAAGATGGTGAGCTCCAGTATTGCAGCAATGTGCTGCAACTCCTGGGACTCCCTTCTTTACTTTTATCAACTTGGTTGTTTGTAACAAACTTGGAAGCAACGGTGCTATATGCACAAGTACTAGCTCTTGCCGCAGGCTGTCAGTTGTTTAGCTGGCACAAGTCCGCTAGGAACTTAAGCCAACTTCTATGAGCTCTTAGTAGAAGCTTTTAACTGTGATGGATGAAAGATAACTCAAAAAAGGCTAGTCTACTTGCAGAAAGAAGATGAAAGCTTAAAGGAAATGCAAACCCTAGTTTTATCGGCTAACCCTATTGGTGCAAGAAAAGAGATGAAAGCTGTGGAAATGGATGCCATTGGATCTTGGAAAGGTAAAATGCATGTGACTAAGCTACTTCTGAAGGAAAATATGGAAAAAACATCTTTTTGCATTTTTGAGTAATTTTGCAGAATTATTATGCATGTGCTTTAACGATTTTTGACTGTGCAAAGGTTGATTGGTGAAAGGAAATGGAGTGGGCACTTGCAGGAGGTTGGGAAGGTGAGAAGAGGGCCTAAGGGGTCCCCAGCACCCTTCTAGAGAGTTTCACAGTGATTAGATCTCGAAAAACTGCTCGCGTGAACTTCTACAGGAAGTCTGTAGGGGTTTTATAGGATGTTCTACAGGAAGTTCTATAGGAAGAGCCGAAAGAGGATTTTAGAGGGTTGATGATGGGAAAACAGTGGGAAAGTGGAAATGAAGGATGGATAAGGATGTTAAGGGGTCTAGGACCTGGTAAATGAATCTAAGGAGTGATGAGGGTGGTTGGATTTGTTCAAGGATGGAGGGAGCAATGCTACACAAGAATGTAGAAATTAGGGCAAATTGGAAAAGTGTGGCAAATTAAGGGAAGGAATCTTGGATTAGGGGTTGGAGTAGGTTGTATGATGGAGGAAGGATAGACAAGGATGTGTTACAGGTGCTCTGCACACTATTTTCCAAAACTGATCGAACAAAGACTAGAAAAACCAAAGATCTACCTATTTTGACCTAATCTGACCTAAAAACCAGAAACATGGTGAACAAAAGTTTATAAACAGGAAATAATGCAAGGTAACTATGGAAACTAAGCAAGAACAGATCTAAACATGCAAGTACAACTGGTAGCAACTTTTCCCAACTAAAAATCTAACACTAGCAATTGCATGGAAAGGCAAAAACAATGTTTTTGTGGCAGCAAGTATGCCTTGGTCTCAGCTCATGGTCCCAAAGAGGGAGAGGTGAGATCAAGGATTTCTTGATGGCCTTTTCACAGATCTTTTCTGTTACCAAACTGTCAAATCAACCTAAAGCATGAAAATCTATTTTAATCATCAAAAACAACCTAAGTACGGATAGGTGAGATCAAGGATTTCTTGATGGCCTTTTCGCAGATCTTTTCTGTTACCAAACTGTCAAATCAACCTGAAGCATGAAAAGCTATTTTAATCATCAAAAACAACCTAAGTAACAAAGCAAGATCTTAACCTAAATAACAAAAATTACTCTATGAAAGCAAGGAAAACACATAAAAGTACACAAAGGAGGTACTGGAACTTGCGTTGGGCCCAACCCTAAGAGCTACAGCCTCCTAAGAAAGCTCAGAGCTAGTGCTAAATGAAATTTATCTCCATTACTCAAAAAATAACCATGTCACAAAAATGTTTATAGCAAAACCTCGAAAATGAGTTGAAATGCAACGCTGCCCTAAAGTGTGAAAAACAATTGTTCAATAGCTAAACTACCAAGGCTTGAAACCTTCCTACTTATGCACCACAAGGACTCCCAACATCCCTCCTTAACTTTAGGAGCGTGGCTGCTCAAAGCTACAGTTAATCAGCCACTTCACAAAATCGGCTCGGCTGCCCCTTGAAATCATTTTTGGTGGGTCGTTGAACTCCAAGCTGATGGTGGAGAACTTAAGGAAGGGGTCAAAAAGTGCTGGAGACAACCTTCCTACAAATCCTCCGCCTTGTTCCTTCGTATTTGGCTGTCAACTTGCTCATAAATGATTGACCTTGGTCCAAAAGATGTACAAAAATTTGCAATAAGCACGTATTAGACTTTGTGGTCAAGTGACTATTCTCATTCGTTCAATTCAAATAAATATATTCAAAAGCATGCATAGAACTATGAAGAATGGTGGATTGATCGAGAATAATAGGCAAAATGAGCCCAATAAGTTACCCATTTTTGGGGCTCATCAGCAGGCCCTTCTAGATGTCCAATGTGCTTAATGAGTGAAGAAAGCATCCAACATCTTGTCCGCGACTGCTCCTTCACTCAATAATGTTGGCACCTTCTAGTAAGGCCTATAGAAATCAATGTGCATCTATCTCAGTCTTTCATGAATTCTTCACAAACTGGAAAAGAGAATACCCATACTCCCTAAAAAAAGGAACCCATCAAAAGGTATTGGAATAGCCTGCCCTCCTATCTGTGTCAGCAGCTCTATTTGGCAAGAAACCAACAAATTTTCAATGATATACCTCCAATCATCAGTAATGTATTATCAAGGACCTGGGGTTTGACAATTGAATTCTTATCATCAAAAGGAGTAAAACCAATAGACACCAACTAGATTCAACAAGAGGAGAGAACCTAGACTAATTATGCAATGGTCATGCTTAATAGGCCAAGCATCATCATTTTAAATCCTAATATTCAAAATTGGAAAATAAGATTAAAAAGTGATGAATTCATCTTGTGGATGAAAAATCTAAATAGACCTCGCCTCCATTTTGATGGTGCTTGTTATGAAACCATCTCACAAAAAGATAGAAAAGATAGATCAACGCCTTAGAAATAAGCCTCTTCGAGGAGGCAACCTCCTTTACATTACACAAATGAACAATTCTTCGATGATTCAAATGACAAAAGCTCCTTTCTATATATAGGAGTCTAAGGGGTCACAATATAACCAAAACCAACCTAACAATAATAATAAAAAGGCACAAACATAACAATAGTGGGATTCTCTGGGGCACAATAATAACAATATGTGGACAATAGGGGCACAACAATAACAATAAGGGATACAACGATAATAGTAATGGGAGAATCACTAGTATTATAGGGACCTAAAATGCCCCTCTCCTTCAAAAAAGTGTTGTCCTCAATGCTTGAGTAGTTTTGGATGCTTTTGTATAAAATTATCATCCTCCCATGTGGAATGTTCAATGGGTAAGTTCTTCCACTTGATGAGATACTTTGAAATTGATCGATTTCGTAGCTATCGAGTTCTTATTTCTTTGACTGTGTTAGTGTCAATATATGCATACTTCCATCAGGGATCAAATCTGCTCTTTGAATTTTCATTTTAGGTGTCTCAAACTGAATTTTTAATAATTCCATTAGGTCATTTTAAAATGGTCCACCGATGCTTGTCCATTGACCTCCTGCATCAATTGCTGTTCAATTATTGTTCAATTGTTGTTCAATTGATCTCCTGCATTATTTGTTGTTCAATTGACCTCCTGCTATTCAATCCACTTGGGTCCTCCATCTCATCATATCATCATATATCAACCTTTCATCACTATGAGTATTATGATCAACGGGCAATCACGTATCAAAGAATTTTCCATCACAAACACTACTATATTGACATCAACGACAACCTAGATTAACAATCTCTCCCTTTGTCATTGATGGCAATATTCTTCTTTTCATTCAGTTGAGGTTTCAAATATGTTACTATAAGTGTCAAGGTAGTTGTCTTTCCATTAGGTCTTAGGGTTCATTTCCAAGGTCAAAAGCCTGATTTCAAATGTAAATAAAGGGAAACAAAGGCATGAGGATGACCAATAAACAAAGAGTAATTGTCAATAAGTCATAATGATTGTATAAAGATCTTTTGTCACTGATGTAATTTTCATCTCAAAAACATGTTTTTGAGATGAAAACAGAGTATTTTAGTTTGCTTATATATTTTTGATGTAATTTAAGTCACTATATGTAATAATTGTTCCCAATGTTGCCCAAGCATGTCTCCTTCCTGCAAGAAATGAAACCATGGAAGAAATCAGTTCAATCAAAGCATCATCCACATGTCAAGAGAAAAAAAGGGTTAGAAAGTAAAAAAAGGCATTAAAGTGAGAGTTTGAAAAATGACAAAGAAATTTAGAAAGTGGGTATTAAAACTCATAAACTAAAGTCAATTCAAGTATAAAGCCTCTCAAGACACTCATGAAAGCCTCATTTTCACTCTAGCACTCTCACAACTCCTTAGCAAAAGAAAATTGGTGATTTTAAGGTGAAGTTGGGTAAAACAAAGTAAGAGGATGCGTTCACTAGGGTTGTTGCACATTTAGCCTGGTCATTGCACTCCTGTAGAGGTCGATGTGCATTTTCCAAAGATCCCAATGTTATTTACAATGGCGCTACGCTCCTATAGAGGTCGCGGCGCATTTGACGAGGTCATTGCGCGTTCGCATGGAAGGAGCTAAAACATGCTAGAAACCCTACATCGCCACCAAGTTGGTCATCATATACTTCAACAAATCAGGTTGGTGGCAAATTTACTCACTCCATCCCTCCATTATTCACCTACATAGGGTTTACGTTGTTTGTTGTTATTCCTAAGATCAAACCCTAGTCATACATTCACACCATCTCAAAACACATTTCCCAGCTTTCATCACTATTCCCCCCCTTCACTTAACAACTATCCCCTATCACCTCCCTCATTCCACACATACCCATATCCTCCTCATCATCTCTCCTCACATCATTCCACATTTCCCATACCCATAGTCCATTCTACCATTTCCCTAGGGTTTTGATAGTAACAAATCATGGCAGAAGGAGAACACAAAAGTCAGAGTGAGGAAGAAACACAACATAGGAGGAAATATAAAGAAGGAGGAAAAATTATCAGATATGAGCCAATAAACACCAGAGAACTCATGGCATCTCTCATCACTCCATGCCTCAAACATATAGCCATCTGCTAGGCCACCAATTTTAGCCATTTTTGAACAATTTTAGCAAGATATGTTTTGCTATGTTTTTTGAAGAAATTTTGGCATAGTCAGCATGGTCAAACACGCAACACCTAGGATGTTGTGCTTTTGTTTGGGGCATCCAATGATAAAATGGTCATCATTTTTGGATTCAGAATGATGAGTACATGCACCATGTACTTTTTCTAAGAATTTGGAGCAAAATTGGTCAACGAAAAGGGTCAAAAACTACCAAAAAATCACCTTTTTGCATCTTTTTTGCCCTTGTCACTATGCGTTTGAGCAGTCTTGGGAGATTGCAATTTTGGAAGGGTAAATGAAGCCCATTTTGAAAACCAAGGGCAGTTCTAGAAACTAGACAAGATAAGATTGCCAATGAGCTATCCTAGGCTAGATTTGGACATCAGGAAGGCAGTCAAAAGTCATCTTGAAGAGGACACTACACGTTTGACCAAGGTCGCTGCACGTTTGACAAATTGTCCAGTTTTTCATTGTGTTGTCCCAGTTTTCACTTTCACCATGGAAAATCATGATTTTATCTTTGTAATTGATCAGTTAAATGTGATTATGATGCTTCTAGAGCTTACTAGGTTAAATTCATCAGGTAAAAAAAGTTCATGAGGAGTAATGTATCAGTTTGTTTGGGTTAGGGATGAGTCACTTTGACAACCCTATTTTCTTTTTTGCAGTTCAGATCTTGTTAGAAACAACTCCTCTTCTCATGGATTCGACCCCTTGAGCTTAGGATGCATTTTTTGGGGTATATATGATGCTTTTCCTCAGTCATTGTATGGGTTGGACTTAGTAGGATGCTTATGCTTTGAAGAGACATCATTTTGTATCAGTTTTAGCAGGAGATTAATGAAAAGTTGCAGCTATTTCTTTGGGATCCATGTGGTATGATGTTTAGTTTAGTTTTTCTTATGTTTTCATGTGTTAGAATGTATTTTTGACTCCATTTCATCATTTCATTGTCTTTATGTGAATGTATACAAGTATGAGAGGCAGAATCCATATCTTTATGCTTTGTTTTGGGTAGACATTTCACAGTCTATGTTTTCTTCAGTTTAGGAAGGATCCATGTTGTTCTCATGCTCTTTCTAGCTCCTCACTTGTCTTGAATCACCTCACCCATCAAACTCTAGAGTGTTGAGCCTTGTGCCTACATTGGCCCATCGAAACCCTGTAATTTTGACCTAATTTCCTTGCCCAAATTGTTCGGCTTCTCCTGATCCAGCAAAATCCTTCAAATTCAAATCAAACCTTATGCTACTATACCTAGCCTAATAACATTTTTCCTGATCCAGTCATATTGGCAGAGATCCTTATGAAGAGAGCCCTCTCTTGGCCTAGTAGGGTTAGCTACTTGGCTAAGCATGGTTTGTGGTTACCCTGGCATTGCCTTCCTTCAGCCTGAGGTTCAATCTAGGTGATAATAGAGTGCTTCAGGTTCCAATATGATTTTTCCTTCCTCATCAAGTTCTGGCAATATTGTTTGAACTGGAATATTGTCAGCTATAACCTTCTTTAAGCATGAAACATGGAAAATTGGGTGCACTCGGGAAGCTGCAAGAAGCTCCAATTTGTATGCCATAATACCTATCTTTTGCAACACCTTGTACAAACCATAATACTTTGGTGATAAATTATTATCCTTCTTAGCTTACTTGAGGGACATTTGTTTATATGGTTGTAGCCGTAGGAATACCCAATCACCTACATCAAAACTTATTTCACTGTGATGTTGATCTGCCTGCTGTTTCATTCTATTTTGCGCCAAGGTGAGGTTATCCTTTAAGAGTTGGAAAACTTGTTGCTGATGATCAATGTGATCTTCCATTGCTTGAACCTTAGAATTTTTTCTTAAATATGAAGTGATGGATGGTGGATGATATCCATAAAGTGCCATAAATGGGGTCATTTTTGTTGCAATATGGAAGGAAGTGTTATACCACCATTTAGCCAGAGGCAACCATCTGACCCATTGTGCCTGTTTATCAGATACAAAGCAACAAAGATATCCTTCCAAACATTTGTTTACTATCTCAGTTTGCCCATTAGATTGAGGATGATAAGATGAGCTATGAGCAAACTGAGTACTAAGATAAGAAAATAATTCTGTCCAAAAATTTCCAGTGAAAATGGGATCTCTGTCACTTACAATAATGTTTGGGTACCCATGTAGCTTTTGAATTGTTTCCATAAATGCAGTAGATATTGTATTGGCTTTAAATGGATGTGATAATGCACAAAGTGTGCATACTTAGTAATTCTGTCAACTACCACCATGATGACACTCTTTCCCTCAGAATTGGCTAAACCTGTGATAAAATCCATTGAAACCTCCTTCCAACGTTGGCTTGGAATGGATAAAGGTTGTAATAGACCGAGTGTCTTAAATATTTCAACTTTATTTTGTTGGCAAACTAAACATTCCGCCACAAATTTTTGATTATCTGATTTAAGGCCATCCCAAAAAATTCCTTCTTAACCCTATGGTAAGTTTTTAAAAATCCCGAGTGCCCTCCTAAGGGAGAAATGTGCAATTCCATAAGAATATTTTGTTTTAGTTGGGAATTCTTATAGAGGTATAAGCAATCTTCGTACCATAAAGAATCATTTTGCCAACTAAATGAATCAGACGTACTGGAATCTTGTTGTAACTTTCGAATAAGTGCCCACACTTCTTCATCATTCTTCCATTCCTCACTTGCTTTGTTTGTCCAATCCAGTTGGATAATAGAAATGACACACAACAATGCTTCCACATCCTCATCCTTTCTTGAGAGTGCATCTGCCACCACATTTTGCTTCCCATTTTTGTAGATTATTTCACAGTCATAACCCAACATCTTTGTGACCCACTTTTGTTGCTCTTCAGAGGATAATCTTTGTTCTAAAAAGTATTTAAGGCTATCATGATCTATTTTTACCTTGAAGTGTCTTCCCATTAGGTAGGGTTGCCATTTCCTAAGTGCATGGAGTATTGCCTACATTTCCTTCTCATAAATAGCTTTGTGTAAAAACTTACCCTTGATTGGATGACTTTCAAAAGCAATGGGTCTTTCATCTTGCATTAAAATAGCACCAATTCCATTTCCTGAAGCATCACATTCCACAATAAAGGTTTTTGTGAAGTCAGATGTAGCTAAGACCAGTGCTTGGCACATTGCCTCTTTAAGATGTTTGAAAACCTTTGTTGCTTTTGGAGTCCATGAAAATGCATCTTTCTTCAATAATGTTGTTAGAGGTGCTGTTATTCTCCCATAATTCTTAAAAAACTTGTGATAATACCCTGTCAACCCAAGAAATTGTCAGAGATGCTTTATGGATGTGGGGATTTTCCATTCCTTAATGGATTTAATTTTGCTAAGTTCTACCTTAACTCTTTCATGAGATACTATATGACCCAGATATTCCACCTCTTGTACTCTAAAGAAACATTTGGATCTTTTTGCATATAATTGTTTCTCCTCCAATAGTTGTAGCACCCTGTAAACATGTTCAACACGATCCTTCCAAGACTTGCTATAGATCAATATATCATCAAAAAATGCTAGCACAAATTTTCTAAGGAAGGGTTTGAAAATGGAATCCATCAAACCTTGAAATGTAGAAGGTGCATTAGTAAGGCCAAAAGGCATGACCAAAAATTCATAATGACCCTCATGGGTTCT
>APFE030592056.1:149928-182274 GCA_000404065.3 Pinus taeda | reverse complement strand
CACATTATTGAGATCGAAAAATTGCTCCATCTGTAATATCCATGTTACGGGATCCTTGCCATCAAACTTCCTCATATCAATTTTTGGAATATGGTGGGTCTTCAATCCCACATTAGAGTCTATGAAATCATGATTAACATTTCTTTTGTCCATATCATGAGTTTCCTTTACAACCTTTTCACCATTAGTAAGTATTTCTTGTAGAAAATTTGTCAAATCTATCTTCAAATCTGCCATTTCTGTCTTCAAGTCTATCTTCAAATCTGCCATGTCTCTCTTCATATCTATTTTTAAATCTATCTTCAAATCGTCCATCTTAGCTTCCATTCCCTTTATCTTAGATTCCACGCCATTTATCTTAGCTTCTGTTAGCTTTTGTGAGCATGACATTTGTTGCACTTGTTCCAGTAATTTTGATATATCATGTAGCATTTCTTCCTCATCTTCATGAGTCATGCTAGAGCTTTCAGGTTTCTTACGAGGTGTTTGCATTTTCTTTCCTCGAGGCATAAGTTACTAATAATAATTCTCTACTATGCCCTCTGAATTCCTTCAAAATAAATTTTCAAACCAATCTTAAGCAAAAATTTAAAAGAATTTACACACCTTTTTTCACTTTGTAGGAGCTCGATATTGCCTCTCATGTATTTCTATACTTTAGGATCATCTAGTTCTAGAATTGTAACCTAAAGTAGCCCTCTATGTCCTCTTTCCAATGCCACCAGTCGCTTCCAAATTGGATTCTCCAAGGAAGAGTTATGCAAAATCTCTGACATTGACCTAATTATAGACTAATTCAGTAGTGCAAAATTGTACGACATGCCACGAGTCACTGTTTTGACCTTTGGCTCTGAAAACTATATACAAGAAACTACAATGCGTCCTCTTTCTATACCATTTGAAGAAATTTCAATCCGATGCTTAGAGAGAAAGTTATGACGATTTTCCTCAAGTCACCTGTTTGGAATGTAATTCAGGAGTCTGCAAAAAGACGAACTTCCTCAGATCATATCTCTGTAAATATAGCATGAGAAGCTCTGAAATACAAACCCAAGATTTAGCCTTCTCAAATGGGTTTTTTTTTTAGCTTCTTAAATGTCGCAGAAACAACGTTATAGTGAAAATACCAAGATGACCTATTTGGAGCAGCAAAACCGTAGAATCCAAAGCTCTGATACCAAATGTTATGAAACCAGCTCAAGAAAGGATAGAAAAGATAGATCAACTCCTTAGAATTCAGCCTCTTCGAGGGGGAAACCTCCTTTACATTACATAAATGAACAATTCTTGGTTGATTCAAATGCAAAACCTCCTTTCTATATATAGGAATCTAAGGAGTCACAATATAACCCAGCCGACCTAACAATAATAATATAAAGCCACAAAAATAACAATAGAGGGATTGTATGGGGCATAGTAATAACAATATGGGGATAATAGGGGCACAACAATATTAATAAGGGATGAAACTACAATATTAATGGGGTAATCACTAGTATTAAAGGGACCCAACATGTATCCCTCTATGTACTCTTTCCAATGCCATAAGTCTTACAAATATTGGATTTTCCAAGAAAGAGCTATGTCCAATCTCCCACAATGACCTGATTATAGACTGGTTTAGTGGAGTGAACTTGTACGAAGTCCCATGTGTCACTATTTCAACCTTCAACCCTAAGACCAATACCCAACAAACTAATGTCCGTCCTCTTTCTATCAATTTTTATGAAATTTGAGTATGATGCTCAAACAGAACGTTATGACAGTTTTCCCAAGATAACCTGTTTGAAATGGAATTCAGGAGCCTACGAAACCCCTAATTTACTCAGTTCATATCTCTGAAAATAAGCAAGAAATTTTCTGAAATTCAAATATGATGTTCATCATGATTCATGTCAAATGTGTTTTTCTTTCATCTTTTGAAGCTTCATGATAAAAAATTTATAATGACAATGCCATGATGGTTTGTTTGAAGCAGCGAAACCCTAGAATATTAAAGCTTTGATAACTAATGTTTTGAAACCACCTCACAAAATAGAAGAAGAGATAGATCAATGACTTCAAAATAAGCCTCTTTGAGGGGGAAACCTCCTTTACATTACAAAAAAGAATTCTTGGATGATACAAATGAGAAAACCTCCTTTCTATATATAGGAGTCTAAGGGGTCACAATATTGTGAGAGCCGAATTAACAATAATAATGTAAGGGCACAACAATTACAATAATGGGCTTCTATGGGGAAAAATAATAAAAATATGTGGACAACATCAGCACAAAAATAACAATAAGTATCTACAATGACAATAATAATGGGGTAATACACTAGTATTATAGGGGCATCACATTCATTATCCTCACAAATGTAGCTAGTGCATTGCATAAACCAAATGGCCTGACTAACCACTCATAGAAATATGGTCTGGTTTCAAAGGAAATTTTCTAGGTATCCTCTTCTATGATCCAAACCTAGTGATATTAATACTTTAATTCCAATTTGGTTAAGTATTTTTCTTTCTACAGTGAATCGAGGACATCATATATTCTACATAGGCGGTACCTATTCTTAAATGTGATTTTTTTCAAAGACCTATAATATATACACATTCACCGAGCCTCATCCTTCTTTGACACAGTGATCATGGGTGACCCACATGGTGATGTACTTGGTCGAATGATACCATATTCTAGTAGCCACTAAAAGTGTTTTGTAACACCCCACCCCACATTTACCCCTTTTTATAAGCTCACCATGTTAACATGAGATGTTGGTTATTACTATGCTTAACCCAACCTCCAAGACCCAGTTATGGAAATGGGGTCTACTTTCCAAAACTCACTACAAACTCTTAGAGATGCATAGTTACCCTGATACCAACTTGACTAACCCATGCGATCATCTTCCATGAGCCAAGACCCACTTCTTCACCTAACTTATTTCTCAACCGCATGGATGAAGTTCCATTAGAGTGGCAATATGCTTTCCGTCACATGGATGACCCATGCTTACTGTGACTATAGCCACATGTATGACCCAACTTTAGTGTGGTTGTGGCAAATGATTCTTAGTTATGGGATTGGCTCCAAAAAACTAAGCCAACAATAATCCAACTATCCAGATCCTTCTATAACTCTTTCAATAACCTGTAGAAGTCTTCATGCACTATTCTTAGTTTTTTCTATGGCTCATACTTTCCAAACACATGTTATTAATTTATTCACACACTTGACGATTATGGTACCTATAAGTCATGAATTCATAATTGTTAATTGTTTCCTTAGTTTCATTAGGTGTTAATCAAGATGACTTACTACCATTTCTTACTAGCTGCATCAAATTCATATTAGCTCATGCATTCATAAAAAATAACTATGAACCTGTCAAACCATGGAATAGAACCATAACAAGATCACACCATATGATGAGAAATATACCATGCATATAAAAAACATTTATCTAAATTGAAGTCATGACAAACCAATCATAAAATCACACTTTAAACTAGAACATGTTCTTATTGATCTCAACAAGAAATAAGACATAATAACCTATGCATAGTACTAACCAAGTCTGGGACTTCCATGTACCACCCCATCATAGATTTGGACTAAAGCATATATTTATTCTAGCCCAATCACCCTTGTGCCATATTCCAAGCATGAATGTGAAATTACATGTGATAAACCAAACATAATCAAATAGGGAATCCAAAACACCTTTACCTTCTAGCCATAACCATTTCACCTAAGCCGATATAGAAATCATCAAAACCAATACAAGCTTGGATGCTTCAAGATTTATTCGCCATACCCAGAGGATTTTTTTTATCTCCACACACCTTTTAAGAGCTTCCTAAAGAAATCCATATCCTCTCTCAACCCCTAGGATTTTCTTGAGACCAAGTAAACTGGATCCAAATCCATTGACAATTCAAATATCTTACAAAATGAAAGCCCACTATACCATGGCTATACATGAAATGGATAAGGCAAGGTTGTACATCACTATAAATCTAGGAAAATATCATGCCAATGATAGAAGACATGACCAATAAACGGATGCATAAACCATGTATTCACATCCCAATAAGATAATCAAACATGAATCGTGTTACTTACAAAATCCACTTGTTGGGTTCCCTTTCTTTGATGGATTTATGCCCGTGCTTACTATTGTCCAATCTTCTTCTTGCATTCCCTTGCTTTTCTTTCTTACTTGCTTGTGTCTTCCTTGTGTCCAAGTCGTCTCTATATTGCTTCTCCTTGTCCAAGTGAGTATGCTAGAATGTTTTTTCTCATTTTTCTTTTGTTTTCATTTTTCTTCAACTTCCCTTCCATGAGTATTCTTATCTCTTCCTCTTACTTTTCTCTTATTTTCCTTTATTTCTCATATTAAATTTTTATTTTTTGCCTTTTGCCTCTCATGAATTCCAATGCCAAATTACATAGATAATAAATAAACAATTAACCACAATTGGATTCCAATATAATGGTGTTCCCCTCATTCAACATAGAATACGTCTCCCATGACCTTGGTTTTATTTTACCTTTATAATGCCCATTTATTACATAGAAATATAACCCTCAAATGGACTCATCTTGAAGGATTCCAGGTATCCATTATTATAAGAAAAATCTGCTAGTGGAAGATATTCCTTCCACTACCTTTGTTGATTCATGCCATACGTCCTCAACATATACTCTAGGATCATGTTAATCCTCTCTGTTTTCCCATCTTTCTGTGGATGATAACTTGTACTAAAGGCTAGCTTTGTTCCTAAGCTTGTAAACAACTCCTTCCAAAACCAGAAAGTGAATTTGGCATCTCTTCTCATATAATCCTTTTAGGAACTCTGTGCAATCTCACTATCACTTTAATGAATACTTGAGGCACTTGCTCAACCTTTCAACCACCACCATGATCGAGTCATGCTATCTTGATGTACTTGGGAATCCTCTAATGAAATCCATGTAAATTACCTCCCATTTCCATTCCAGAATTGTATGGGATGTAATAAACAAGCTTGATGCTCGCATTAAGCTTTCACCTATTGATAGACCAAGCACTTAGCAATGAACTCAAACACCTCTTTCTTTATATTAGGCCAATATTAGAACTTATTGATAGTTGTCAAAGTCTTCTAGTATCTTGGGTGGCCTGAATATGGATTGACATGAAACTCTCTCAAAATAATATTTTTTCAATTCACCATTGTCACACATGTAGATCTTGCTCATAAATCTAACCAAACCATATATTTTAAGATAATAATCCTCATCCTTATTACCTTCGCCTTATTGCTACAAAATCTACTTTAGCTACTCATACCAATCATGATGCTTTCATACATGTAAGATATGCTCCCTCCAATCTGTCCCATAAGAACTCATAGATGAAATATGATTCACCTGCACTGTCCTACTGAGAACATCTATGCCGCAATTCTCTTTTCCTTTGATGTACTTGATCTCAAAATCAATCTCACAAAGATTAGACAACCATCTTCGTTGTCTTGCATTCAAATTGGGTTGCTAAAACAAGCACTTCAATCCATTATGATCACTCATGAAAACGAACCTCCTACCAAGGAGATAATGTCTCCACATCTTTAATCCAAGAATCATAGCTTTGAACTCAAGATCATGAGTCATATAATTCTCGTCATGCTCATTTACCTTCCGTAATTCATAGAAAATCACCTAACCTTCTTGTATCACGCCTTTTAACCACCCTTCCCACATTTACTCAATTTCATTAATCTGCGAGGGTAAATATGAGATGAAGAGTTATAATAACATGACCCCACCTCCAAGCTTCAGTTATGGAAGTGGGGTTGCAGACTGACTACGAACTAAAAATCGACAATCGTGACATAGGGTTTGCACAAGGAAATAAAAGCTTTGGTGAGAAAATAATTGGCCAAGTATTGGCTAGAGTTTCTCATTGAGTAGAGAGAATAGTTATTTTTTTGCAGGTTGAGCTCAGAGTTGGAGCTAGCAATTATAATAGTTTATCTATTAAATAGATTGACACAAAGAGGCCTGAGAGGTTTCTCTCAATTGGGTTCCCCTAGAAATCGCTGTGTATTTGAGATTTTGCTTATTACATGTCTATGCATGTTGTTCTAAATTGTGATTTCCATTCCACAATTTAATAGAGTAGAATTGCCGCTCTTTTTTTAGTTTAAAATCTTAAGCCGCTAAAATTTCTATCAAATGTTTATGACTTCAACAAATTCAAGACATACTACACAAAAATCATAAAATTTCCTACTTAAAGAGTTTAATGGAAGAGCATGAACCCCTATGTCTATCATTTTTCCTAGACATGAGGGTTCATGAAACTTTTTAAAGGGGAGAAGATTTAAAAAAAAAAAACAAACATAGGAATAAAATCTAGAATAGTAGAGTTTTGATGTAAAGACACGTGTCTTAGTTCTAAAAGTAATATATCGTTAAAAAAAACATTGGTGAACTAGCACGCTTGTCCATCTTTCATATTCTAAGAATTGCATAGTGTGATGAAGCCTTCGAGAGAGAAAAGTGTAACGACTCCCAATTGTAATTAGATATTTTCTCTACGTAGAAATGTACATAGCAAGAGTTCGAGCAAGCTAAACAAATAGAGAAGAAGGTCTCACAGATGAGTCAAGAAATAAAAAACTTCTCAGCATACAGGCAAGTGAGAAGGCAGAGTATGCTCTTGATTTATAGTTAATCAATGTCTCTGTGTAAAGTTGATTAATGAAATATATGTTCACTTGCTTCCATGGACAACCTTGCGAGAAATTATATGGAGGAAGGGTCGAGAAGCAGTCCGGTCAGTTTGACTGCGTCGAGACCGAAGATTGTTTCGAGGGAGGACATAGAAGCAGTCGGTCAGGCTGGCTGCGTCAACTATCTTTTCAATTGTGGGATATTTTGACTGTGCTGGAGGCCAATGAACACGATTTTCACTGTCAAATATATTGACTGAGTGCAAATCCCTACGAAATCATTGACCGACTGAGAGTCCTGGTGAGATCAGATAGGATAAATCTTTCTCGATATACACAACTCGATTATCTTTTTGTAACGTAATTCATTTCGCAGTATTCTATAACGCGACTTTTTGAAAGCTTTTTCAGCGGATTTTTCCGGTCAAAATCCGGCAGCAATTTATTGGAATCCCATGTTTGATAGCTAGTTTCTGCACAATCAATGGCTCCCAGGGTTTTTCAGGCCGCTGAATCCAAATATGCAGTTAAAAAACCATTTTAACTGCTAAAAATCAAAATTTAACCTCATTTCTTCCACCAGATTCCGTCACCGAAATCTCCAACCATTATAGACAACTCCATTCATTTCATCGTTCTTTGCCACCGTAAAGTCATGGAGACCCGCAGGTTTCAATAGATAATAAGTTTCCTGCATCCCAAAAATCCATCAGCAGCGCATATCACGCGACACGAGAACATTTAAAGGATCCCGACATTTATGATGCGGTATCTCCATCACACGCACCACCCAAAGCAGCCAATCCTGCATTATACATTTGGGCAGTATGTTCGCGTTGTGGGATCGGAAATTGTATGCTTTAAAGGTGGGCCACATTCACATTGTAGAGTCGCCATCTTTTCCAGAAATGCTCAGGGCATGAAATAGAGTCTAAAATTCTTATTTTTAAACAAAAGCAAATAGCAGTTGCCAAATTTTCATAATACGGAGGGCCCAACAACTCTGAACTAACGCAATAAACCCGGAGTTCCAATCCAACATTCCTATATACAATATGTTTTATATAAAATGAGTAATAATATTGTCGACTCTCCCACTATAGGGACGCTCGCAGTTTTAGGTCACATGATCCATCCGAAAGGAGCATTGGCTACTGGTTGTGCATGAAAAATATTTTGTTAAAAAACTGCATCTGAGTATGCATTCCTCGTATACATATCACTTCAGCATTATCCCCGTATTCACTTTTAACATTGTTTATATAGTGTTCCCAACACCACAAGATCATTGTGAAAAATAATTTAGTGGTATATTTGTTATCATTGTGCCTCTTTCTCAACTAGTTTAAATAAATATAGCTAAATTAAATTAGATTAGTAAATCATAAAAATATAAAAATTTTAAATTTTAAAATTTAAAATGTTACACTTATAGTTAGATTAATTTTAAATTGTAATTAAATGTATTATTAAATTTTGTAAATTAACATTATTTGTATCTGTAAAATAAGAATAATGATAATTTACATTTGCTTTTTTATAATTTGAGAATATCATCTCCTGAAAATATTTTTAAATTATATATGTAATTTTAACTAATATATTTTTATTAAACGACATTAATCATTAACCATTTTTATAAATAATAATATAAAATGATTATACTCATTAGTAATAGCATGTGTTTCCTCCTAAGAGGTCACAGGTTCAAAACCAAAGGGGGGTAGAGTTTGTATGCCTTCGTAGACTTAGCAGTGAAATCGCTGTGCGGAGGTGGGTCCCTTGTCCCACAAACAAGGGGGTCTCATACACCAATTTGGTGTCTGGCTTGGCTGTGACCTTAAAAATGGATATTATTATTATTATTATTAATAAGTTTATCATTTTCTTAAAACAAATTGTATCATAAATGCCCATCTTACACCTTGATGTGATCTATGTACTTCTGGTTATTTAGTACAAGTAATGGATACATTAATAGAGGCAAAAGACAATAACATGTTCAATTTGATGGCCAATAAAATTGAACATAAATAAATTAAATTATTTCAAGAAAATCATATATTTCAAAGTACAAAGTTATACAATAAAATTTGTTGCAACTTTTTTTTTGTCAAACCCAAATTAATATGAGTTTGACCCAGAGCCCATTGCGATATCCAATGCCTTGCAACAAAGATAAAAAATAATAATGATTTAACAAAAATTTATAAATAAAATTTTACTCTATTTATTTTATTCCATATTTCTAAATAAACTTTTGTTGTATTAATTTTATTCCTATTTACATTAATGAAATAATAATATAATACTTTAATTGAATTGGATTCGATGAATTAACATACAGTGCTAAAGTCCCTATGTAAATTCTATCCTCAAAATCTGTTGATTTAAAAAATAAATAATAAATTAATTGGTGCCGCATCTAAATCTATGCTGAAATTAGAAATTACTAACAAACATTTATTTTGATAGATGCTTTTGATGTTAAGTGTTTGCCTAAGATTTTATTTTGATACATGCTTTTGATGGTAAGTGTTTGTCTAAGTTAGCTTTTAATTGATTGAGGTTGAGGGAAACTGATAAGAATCAATCGACAAATTTATCAATAAGGGTAAGGTTATATATTTATTTATTGGATTTGGTTTATTTATTATTATTATAATATATATGTTGGAAATTTGGTTAATTATTTATTTATATTATTATTTGAAGTTAATCATTTTTTTGAAGTTTTTTATTTTATTTTTTAATATTTTGGAAAAAATATTATTTATTTTATATATTTTTTTGTAATAAGGATAGTAATAGTATGGACATTTTTTAAAGAGGATCTTATTATTTTTTATTCAAAACAAATTTTTTTCAATTAAAAAAATATATTAATATTTAGAAAAAATTTAGTACTTTGTTATTTTGTTGATGCTTAATGAATTTTATTACCTTTTCTTTTTATTTTTTTAGATGAAGTATAATATCTACTATAAATCATCATAATATTAAGAGTGAGAAAGCTAGTTTTTTTCATCTTTCTTTGGATTTCTCATTTGATTCTTCTATTTACTAGAATGAGTACCATGTTATATTAGTTCTAACATTCTTTTATTTACTAGATAGAGTACCATGTTATATTAGTTCTAACATTGTTCTATTTACTACATGGAGTACCATGTTATATTAGTTCTAACATTATTAATGTGAGTAAAGTGATACCTTAGTAGTGCTTAAGGAATTTCCCACTTCTTACACATTTTTGTTAAATAGAGGATGTCACTAGAAATAGTAGAAATAGAATTTGGAGTTGTTTTTAGTGAGATTTTTTGGAAGATTTACGATGGGTTTTTCCGGTCAAATTTCTCTGAAATCTGACAGGAATTTATTGAAATCACAAGCTTGATGGGTAATCGTGCGCAATCAAAGTTTCCTAGGGGTTTTCGAGGGTGTTGAATCCATATATACAGTCAAAAAACGAGTTTAAATAACACAAATCAATGTTTCACCTCAAATTTTTCCATTGCCATGTCCAAAAAGTCGCACTAAAGACAACTCCATAAAATTTAGAGTGAGGTGTGAATTGACTAATACAATAGAAATTTTCTAATCTTTCTCTCATTGTTCCAAAATTATATTGTAATTATAAAATTATATGTCTCATTAAAAAGGATTTCATAATTGACTTCAACTATATCAATTTAATAGAAATCATCAAATTAATTAATTGAAAAATATCCCTTGAAATACAAAATCTTAATATAAATAATAAATTAAATTGTTTATAAAATAATTACATAAATAAATTTAATAATCTTAAAGTTCAAATCCATACCCACTATATTGTTCTTTTCACTAAAGATAATATATTGTTCTTTTCATTAAAAATAATATTTGAAGGTATGATTATAAGTAAAGATGCTACAATTTATAATATATGAAGTTTTACTTTATGATTTTTATGATACTAATGAATCTTTGTTGCTAATATTCTTGAGGCATTTGGATTAATGTGGAGGATTTATTTTTCATAGAGCATTGTATTTGATTACTTCATAGAAAAATTTGACTCGGGGCCATACTTCTCCTTGATTGGATAGTAAATTATGGTAATAATCTCAGATGTACTTGCATTATTGATTACCCCTTAATTGTGCATTTGATGGATATACATTATACTATCTCATTAAAGTGGTTGGTGTATCTTATACTATGATGATGTCTACGATATATATGTTTTATATGATGATGGCTACGATATATATGTTTATATGTTTTATGGTTATGATTGTTCAATTTTCTTAATGGCATTTACATGATTATGTGGTATTATCTATTGAAATAGGAGGGATGTTTTAGATGGTTCTTAAATATTGGATACGTGACGGGAGATGCACTTCACGATTGTATGAGTTATCCTTTTTTATTTCATGGTAATGTTGTGGAGTCCTAACTCATGATCCATTTGTGGAACTGAATCTAACTTAAATTTATAATATGACAATTGCTAGGCGTCAGCTAGTGGGGATATTGTGACCGAAGATTGTGACAAGGGTGGACAGGCTGCGTCAACTATATTGTGATTGAGCTGGAAGCCCATTGAATGATTACGATTTTCACCGTCAACCCCTTCACCAAGATTTCCATCAATAACATGAGACAATAAAATCTCACAATTACACCTCATAGGTTAGACGTTTATGATAATGAATAATATATTAAGATATTGAAAATGGGAGTTGTTTAATGTGATATTTTGGAAGTTTTTCTAGTAGATTTTTCTGGTTTAAATCTAGTACAATAGAAATGCCCTAGAAATTTTTGATGGTGATGAATTCATATATACAATAAAAAATTAGTTCAAATAACACAAATCAAAATTTCACCTGATTTTAACACTTGAAAATCCAAAAAATCACAGTATAAAAACTATCATTACAAAATCATTAACTCACTGAAGATCCTTGTGAAATCAGATAGCATAAATCTTTCTCGATATACCTGTGAAATCACTGAAGATCCTTGTGAAATCAGATAGCATAAATCTTTCTCGATATACCTGTGAAATCAGATAGCATAAATCTTTCTCGATATACCTCAATTATCCTTTTGTAAAGTAATTTACTTCGTCCTTTTTAGCAACGGGAAAGTCATGGAGACTGGCGGGTTTCAATGGGTAATAAATTTGTTGTATCCCAAAATCCATCAGCAGTGCATATCGCGCTAGACAAAAGAACATTTAAACGCTCCCGACAATTATAATACAGCATCCCCATCACCAACACTGCCCAAAGCAGCCAATCCCGCGATATATTTTCGGGCAGTATATTCGTGTTGTGGGAGCGGACTGTCCAAATAACACTGCAGAAGAGGAAAGTGTATGGTTTATGGGCGAACCACATGCACCATCTTTTGCAAAACTGCCAGCAGCTTGAATCAGAATATAAGATTGTTATTTTTAAACAAAAGAAAATAATAGCGGATGGCGAAATTTCAGAATACATAGGGCCCAACAACTCTGAACTGTCGCAATAAACCCGGTGCTCCAATCCAACATTCCTACCTACAATATGCTTTATATAAACTGAGTAATAATATTGTCGACTCTCTCATGATAGGGGACGATCGCAGTTTTATATCACATGATCAATCCGAACAGGAGCATTGGCCACTGGTCGTGAATGAAAAATACTTTTGTTAAAAAACAGCATCTGCGTATGCATGCCTCGTATACATACCACTTCAACATTATCCCCATATTTACTTGTATTTATTGCTTTTATAAAATTGTTTATATTGTGTTCCCAACACACTCGCCAGCACAAGATCATGGCGAAAAATAATTTAGTGGAATATTTGTCATCTTTGTGTGTTTGTCAGCAAAAAAATCATTGCCCACTAAACTATGCCGATATGGGATAAAATCTTATTTACACATAACTTTACATAATATAATAATAAACTGATACAGATATAAATGAACCTTTGGTGCGTTAATTTTATTCACATTAACTTTAATGAAATAATAATATAATGCGTTAATTGACATGGAGTGCTACACACTTTATGTACATTCTATCTTCAAAATATGTTGCTTTAAAAATAAATAATAAAGTATTTGCTACCACACCCATACCTATATTCAAATTCCTAAACAAACATTTATTTTGATACATGCTTTGGATTGTAAGTGTTTGTTTAAGTTAACTTTAATCGCTTGAGGTTGATCGAAGTTTAGGGAATTTGAGAAGAATCAATTGAGAAATTTATTAATAAGCAACATATTTTGATGAGGTCAACACGATATGCTGCAGGAAGCATGTATGTCATGCCCCCAATTTTTTTTTTCTTAAGTTGAGCGGGTGCGGCACCGCCTAAACGACTCACTGTTCCTATGGTTGAGCGTTTTACGAACTACGCTTTCACTTTATTAAATCTTCACTTATTAAATTATAATGTGCGGAATAATCATTATAATAACATGATAAACATAAATCCAAGAGAAACCGAATGCATATAATAAAACTCTTTTTATTATATAGTTGAGATTTTACAATGACCGGGAGTCTACGCTCAACTGGCGTTTCACCGCAAGGCGGGCGCCCGCCCGTGCAAGAGCGCACAGCGCTCTGCCTGGCCTACCCAAGTATACAACAACAAACGCAATACCAAACGGGCGGGCGCGCCTGGCACGATCTGCGCTCGTTCACAACTCCACGTTCACCGTTTCAACCGTGCCAACGTTCGATGGGCGGGCGTCCGTGCGCACCGCCACCCAACCTCACACCTCCACAACGTGCCAACGTTCGGGCGGGCGTCTCCGTGCGCTACACCGCTCGACTGCCAACCTTGTGCCCGTGTCGTTCCGCCCGACCGACGGGCGCATCACCCAGCTCGCTACACAACTGTCGCACAACGCAAGACCGCGTTGTTGGACTGTGCCACCGCTTGTTGTATGATGTTCGTCGTTCGGTTGATGGATGCCAAATGCCATCTCCGCTCGCCATGTATATACCCTCCGCATGAGGTGCGACCTCCCATGGCTGACTCCACAAATATAACATGGAAGCCCCTTCGTGTAAGTGCGTTGGGGCGTTGGCTCGCCCACGCCACCGCCAAACTCCCGTCAGCCTGTGCATTTCCTTAACTCGCCAATGCTCCATATATATCCGCGGTCGCCCTCCCATAACACGCATGCACATCGCATCGTGGGAATGCCGCGCTCCATACTTAGTCGATATTTCGCTCGGTGAGGGGCACACGCCCGTGCTGAAACACCAGGGCGCTACATCCTCCCCCACTGGAAATCATTGTCGCCCTCGACAATCCTGCACGCTTAAGTACTCTTCGTCCAAACCTCGCAATCTTCCTCTTCCATCTCCACAGTGAGTCCTCCGATTCCCAGCGCTCTTCTTCCGGTGCTCCCTTCCATCTGACAAGGTACTCCCGTTTCTGGTGGCAACCAAGACCTGTAGTCCGATAACTCAGTATCTTCTCCAACTCCAAACCTAGTTTGTCCACTATCCGAACTGGTCCTCTCGGGGGTTCAGCTCTCTCTAGATGGTCTGAATCAAGCCTGCATCTTTTCAACTGACTCACATGAAAAACTGGATGTTTCATGTGCATATGGTGCGGAAGCTCCAACTTATAGGAAACCTCCCCCACTCACTTCTCCACACGAAATGGTCCCTCATACTTCCGTTGCAGTTTGGCAGTAGTCCCCTTGGCTGGCTGAAACTGCTCTCCGGTAATCTTAAGAAACATCATATCTCCCACACTAAACTGCACAACCCGTCTTCCTCGATCAGCAAATTTCTTCATTCTCCTTGCAGCCTCGTGCAAGCGTAACCGTGCAAACTCCAAGGTCTCCTCCTAAGCCTTTATGAACTTCTTCGCATGAGGACTCCTCATCCGACCTGTAGTCTTAACGGTATGCGGAGCAACCGGCATCTGTCCATTCACCAACTCAAATGGACTGTACCCCGTCGCAAAACTCTTTTGAATATTGTAGCTAAACTGGGCAATATCGAAGAGTTCAGGCCAATTCTTCTGATCAGCCGTGACATAATGTCTCAAGTAGTCCTCCAGCAGTGCGTTGATATGTTCGGTCTGTCCATCTGTCTGCGGACGGTAGCTCGAACTCATCAGCAACTCCGTCCCAACTATCTTGAACAATGTCGTCCAAAACCTCCCTGTAAATCATGTATCTCTGTCACACACGATACTCAAGGGCATGCCCCAATACTTCACCACGTTCTTGAAGAACAGCTCGGCAGTACGCTCAGCTCCACATGGTACCTTCGTCGGAACGAAGACAGCATACTTGGAAAAACGATCGACAACGACCATAATCCCATTATACCCCTGAAACTATGGTAGTGAGACAATGAAGTCCATAGAGACACTCATCCATGGCCTCTCTGGAATAGGTAAAGGCTGCAACAGTCCTCCTTACCTTTGATTGTCCGATTTGTCCTGCTGAGAAATGATGCATGTGTGCACATACTCCTCCATCTCCTCCCTCATCTTCTCCCAAAAGAACCCTCTCTCCAACAATGCCAAAGAACGACGCTGCCCTGGGTGGCTAGCCCATGGAGAATCGTGGCACTCCTTCAAGAGGTGCCTCCTAAGACTAGATGTCTTTGGAACATAGAGTCGGCTCCCAAAGAACAAGTAACCGTCTCGTAGAAAGAACCTGCGGGTCTTCCCCTCCTTTATCTGCTTCACTATATTCTGCGCTAAAGTATTGGTCTCCACACTTTCCTTCAGTTTGTTTTGCATCTCTTCTGACATCTAAATTTGACTCCTACTCCTTGCTGCCTGGTCTTCTCCCTCCAATGGTGCAAGCTGTCCCTTTCTGCTAAGGGCATCTGCTAACGCAATGTGTCTACCCGGTCTATACTCAATAGACATGTCGAACTCTACCAAGAAGTCTTGCCAACGAGCTTGCTTTGCAGAAAGCTTCGGTTGTGATGCAAAATAACTAGCTGCAACGTTGTCAGTCTTGACAACAAAAGGCTTCCCAATCAAGTAGTGCCTCCATATGTGAAGACAATGGATGATAGCAGTGATCTCCTTCTCATGGACCCGATACCTCCGCTCTCTATCCTGCAACTTTTGACTCTCGTAGGCCACCAGATGCCCATCCTGCATAAGAACTCCTCCTATGGCAAAATCAGAAGCATCTGTGTGCACCTCGAACGGTCTCCCGAAGTCAGAAAACTTCAATATCGGTGCTGTAACTATCCTTCTCTTCAACTCAGCAAATGCCTTTTGACATTTCTCCATCCAACACCACTTCTTGTCCTTTTTCAGTAGGTCTGTCAGTGCCGATGTTACTTTGGAGTAATCTTCTACAAACTTCCATTCGTAGTTGGTCATACCCAAGAACATCCTCATATCATGGACATTCTTTGGTTCAACCCAGTATTTGATAGCCTTCACCCTGCTCGGCTCCATTTGTATGTACCCCTGTCCAACGATGTGCCCAAGGAACGATATCTCTGTCTGAGCAAACACACACTTAGACTTTTTCAAGAACAACTGATTCTCCCTTAGTGCCTCGAAAACCATCGCCAAGTGTTTCTTATGATCCTCCATGTTATCACTGTAAGCCACTATATCATCTAGGTATACCACCACGAACGAGTCCAAGTACAGTCGTAGGACATCATTCATCAAAGTACAAAATGTCGCAGGAGCATTGCATAACCCAAACGGCATAACAAGGAACTCAAAACTGCCATACCTTGTTATGATTGCGGTCTTCTTCTCGTCTCCTTCGGCAATCCGCACCTAATAGTAACCGTGCCTCAAGTCTAGCTTGGAAAACACTCGGGCCTTCGCAAGCTTGTCCAAGCAATCTGCAACCAATGGCAAAGGATACCTATTTCTCACCGTCTGCTTGTTCAATGCACGGTAGTCACAACACATCCTTAGCTCATTGCTATCCTTCCTTCGCTGGAATAATACTGGAGCTCCATATGGGGACCTTGAAGGTCTAATGAACCCTGCATCAGCTAACTCCTTTAGCTGCCGTTTCAATTCCTCCAACTCAGGTCCTGACAACCAATAAGGTGCTTTAGCGAGGGGTTCCTTCCCTGGTTCAAGCTCAATGTTGTGGTCCACCGCACACCTTGGTGGAAGCTTCTTTGGAAGCTCATCAGGCATCAAATCTACATATTCGGCAAGCACATCAGAAATCTCAGCTGAAATAGGCGTCCCCACTTTATTACCGTCGACTCCTATGAACATCACTGCATATGTCTCCACGTCTGATTCCTTCATGGCTCTCTCCAAACTTAGTGCAGAAACATGCTGCACATTGACCTCCCTCCTTTGCCTATGTGTGGGAAAAGTCCAAGTCCGTGTCTGTCCAACCAGCACCACCTCATCACAGAAGGGGACAACAATAGCCTTGTTGCCCTTCAAGAAATCCTATCCAAGTATTATGTCGAAGTCGTTCATCTCCATCACCGTGAAGTCCAACTGACCCGTCCAGTCTCCTGCTTGTACCGGCACTTCGTGTGCCAAACCTGTCACCTTGGTCTTAGAGTTCACTGCCTTGACCTCCATGTTGGATGGAAGAATCATCAGTCCAACAGCTCTAGCCAACCGTGTCGTCATAAAGTTATGGGTGGCCCCTGTGTCCACAAGAGCTTGAGTGGTCTTCCCATGAACCACCAAGTCTATGAAACCGAGACTGTTCATCCATGATTTCTCCATAACCTGCATACATTTCCATTCTTGTCGTTTATCATTTAGCTTATCCAACCTTGGATCAGCTCCGATACCACCTGTCATGCCCCCAACTCTTTTTTTCTTAAGTTCAGCGGGTGCGGCACCGCCTAAACGACTCACCATTTCCATGGTTGAGTGTTTTACGAACTACGCCTTCACTTTATTAAATCTTCACTTATTAAATTATAATGTTCGGAATAATCATTATAATAGCATGATAAACATAAATCCAAGAACAACCGAATGCATATAATAAAACTCTTTTTATTATATAGTTGAGATTTTACAATGACCGGGAGTCTATGCTCGACCGGTGTTTCACCCCAAGGCGGGTGCCCGACCATGCAAGAGCGCATGGCGGTCTGCCTGGCCTACCCAAGTATACAACAACAAACGCAATACCAAACGGGTGGGCGTGCCCGGCACAACCCGCACTCGTTCACAACTCCACGTTCACCGTTTCAACCGTGCTAACGTTCGGTGGGCGGGCGCCCGTGCGCACTGCCACCCAACCTCACACCTCCACAACGTGCCAACGTTCGGGCAGGCGCCTCTGTGTGCTACACCGCCCAACTGCCAACCTTGTGCCCGTGTCGTTCTACCCGACCAACGGGCGCATCACCCAGCTCGCTGCACAACCGTCGCACAACGCAAGACCGCGTTGTTGGACTGCACCACCGCTTCTTGTATGATGTTCTCCGTTTGGTTGAAGGATGCCAAATGCCATCTCCACTCACCATGTATATACCCTCCGTATGAGGTGCGACCTCCCATGGCCGACTCCACAAATATAACATGGAAGCCCCTTCGTGTAAGTCCGTTGGGGCGTCGGCTCGCCCACGCCACCACCAAACTCCTGTTGGCGTGTGCATTTCCTTAACTTGCCAACGCTCCATATATATCCGTGGTCGCCCTCCCATAACACGCACGTACATCACATCGTGGGAATGTCGCGCTCCATACTTAGTCGATATTTCGCTCGGTGAGGGGCGCACACCCGTGCTGAAACACCAGGGCACTACAATGTAGCTTGAGATGGAGGGGCCAACCTTCCACGATGGGGAGTAGAATGTGGAGATTGTGACAGGGTGGTCGATGGTCATGGATTGAGATGATTCCTGATGTATGACATACCAATGGGTTGTATACTTTGGTGTGGTGATCTTGGTGACACATGGCTGCCGGAATGAGACATGATGGAGATGGTGGTTCTACATATGTTGCAGAGATGTTTGAAGTTTCTGGAGGAGTGGACATCATGGATGATACAGTTGATCTTGGTGGATAGCTACCAGGATGGTATGTTGTCGAAGATGATAACAACTTCAGGTGGAGGAGGATGTAACGACCTACAGCTCCACCCGAAGTGCGACCGCAAGTGAGGCTTGAACAAGCGCGGTTGAGTCTTGAACGAGCTGCGGTTGGAAAACGTTCCGGCATAAGTGCGAGCTCCTTGTTGTGCGATGGAGATAATGAGCATAATGGAAGGAGGGCGAGCATATATATGCGTAGGAGCATGGTCTTAACCTTATGGAGGCCGACCACATGTGGAGACAAAAGTCGACTTGAAGTTGAGGGCATTTACGATGAAGTGTGGGCGTGGGGAGGTCGACTGGGCAAGTCACGACCTCGCCCTACGGTTGGTATATACAAGTGATGCGTTGAGTCATTTGGGGCATCACTCATTCACTAAACATCTTCGCTCATGTAAGGGGAAGGCACAGAACTACAAGGTGGACGCACAAGAGGTGAAGGCACAAATTTGGAGGATGCGCTCGTTGTTGGGCGAGGCCACATAGAGTTAGGTGTCAACTCGTTTTTCGATGAAGGTGTGGGCAGGAGCACCCAGTGGTTAGGTGAGGTGTGCACAGTGTATGTGTAGTGCCCGGTTTGTGCGAAGGTGCACTCGATGGTGGAAACAGAGGAGCGCCCCATTTGTGTGAAGGTGCCCGACGGTGAAATGAAGGAGTGCCCAGTTTGTGCGACGACTTCGCACGGGTGTCTTGGCGACTCGGGTGAGCATCCGCCCGTCGTGCAAGTGTGCATGGTGACTTAGTGGAGTGTTGATATTGTGAACGAAGGTGTGTCTCGGGCAGAGGCACTCGCGTGCAGCATCTTGGAGGAGTGCCCAAGTTGGGCAAACAACACGATCGTGCGACAAGGTGAATGAAAGGTTGATGAGTTGTACGGTGACCGTGCGGAGCTGCTGATGAGCTGGGCAACCGAGTTTGCCGAAGTTGTGAAAATTGGCTAAGTGTAAATTTTGGGTTTCCCAAGATTTAACTTGTACTTTGTAAAAATGAAGAGTGTATAATATATTGATTCGGGCAGACTCATATTGCAGGGAGTTGCCCCTCCCTTTATACTATTGTGCATTTATCTTGTATAATATTGTTGATAATGAATGTGTATCGGTATTGATTGGTTTAAAGGAACACATTAATAATACTTGGTTGAGAAACACAAACTAAGTAAGAATAAGTGGTTAGGCATAGTCCACGAACATAAGTACTGGTGAAGAAAGTGTTCGGTGGTGCCGCACCTCGCCAAGAGTAGTTGAAAGACTACCGCTGGCCTGGGGGCGTGACAATTGGTATCAAAACAACTGTCATTGGGCGAGGCCGCACGGAATTAGGTGTCGACTCGGTTTTGGGTGAAGGCACAGGTAGGAGCACTCGGTGGTTATGTGTGGCGCCCAATGGACAGTTGAGGCGTGCATGGGTGTGGCGACCGGTTTGTGCGGAGGTGCCAACGAGTTGGGCAACTGAGTTTGCCGAAGTTGTGAAAATTGGCTAAGTGTAAATTTGGGGTTTCCCAAGATTTAACTTGTACTTTGTAAAAGTGAAGATTGTATAATATATTGATTCAGGTAGACTCATATTGCAGGGAGTTTCCCCTCCCTTTATATTGTTGTGCATTTCTCTTGTATAATGCTGTTGATAATGAATGTGTATGGCTATTCATTAGTATAAAGGAACACATTAATAATACTTGGTTGAGAAACACAAACTAAGTAGGAACAAGTGGTTAGGCGTAGTCCACGAACATAAGTACTGGTGAAAAGAAAGTGTTCGGTGGTGCCGCACCTCGCCAAGAGCAGTTGAAAGACTACCGCTGGTCTGGGAGCGTGATAGTTGATATCAGAGCAAGACTGCTCGTGACGAAGTTACAGTCGAAGCAGGTACTTGCAGATGAAGGAAGCTGATTTCACATACAAATGGAACAAGGGTTGGTTCATGGTTGCAGGGAACTTGGTCACGCTGGTGAATGGTGAAACAGGTTTAGCAGGGGTGAAGCTCAGTGCTTGGGCCAAGCTGAACGACAAGGCATGGCAGGTTTGGAAGAATGTGAAGGGAAGCTCTTGCTTACCTTATACAGGCTGAAGCGGATGAAAGAAGAGAATACTAGGATTCAAGAGGTACTTGAAGTCTTGGGAAAAAATGTTGAATATGAACTTCTTCAACTTGGTTGGACAATGGAGTAAGATGAAGTTGCAAATTGTGCTAACAAGGAAGAGGAAGCCGTGATGTTTGAGGATGTTGCAGATATGACAACGTTGGAGGATGAACTTAAGATTGACCAAGTTGGACCAAGATTGTGCAGTTTACAGACATGGATGGATGAGGATACTCATATGGAGAACCCTCATGATGATGATGTAAGTACTATTGATACTTGCGTTTCATTTGAGCATTTAGGAGATGAATCGTATGCAGGGAAGGGAAAAATCAGTTTGCCAATGCAGGGGAGCACCTTACCATGGATGACTATGATGAGACCTTGTATGGAGAAGCAAGCATTGTTGATTGTTGCAGGACTTGTCGGGGTTGTTTGTGACCTTATGGTAGAAGGTACAAAGGCCCGTGACAAGGGTGGAACATGATGATCATTGTGGAGGATTGGGTCGTGCTTTAGCCACATGGAGAATTGGCTAAGTTCCTGGCATGACTCATGGGCAGATTGGAGGGCACACTCTTGAGGTACGATGATGCTTGGGTGAACTTATCATGGACGAGACCAAGAGATAGTCTTGGTGGAACCTTCAGTGGGGAGCTATGATGGAAGGGACTCATGATACGATGATGTTATGGTTGGGTGACCGAGTTCACTAGACCGAAGATTGCAGACTTGGATGAGGATGATCGATTGTTGTGATGCGTCTACTTGGTTGGACTACATGGGCAACTTAGTCATGGACATCAGGTTGGAGACATGGAGCATGGCAATTTCATGTAGGGGCATTGTGTAGGAGCACTTGTAGAGGTGTCACTTATGGGCATCCAATGAGGAGTGCTAAGGCAGGGATTTTGTGCAGGTGGATTTGCTGATGTGACATGGAGACTTATTACTTAT
Organism: Pinus taeda; assembly: GCA_000404065.3. NCBI lineage: Eukaryota > Viridiplantae > Streptophyta > Pinopsida > Pinales > Pinaceae > Pinus > Pinus taeda. Next base: position 160,476 of record APFE030592056.1, on the reverse strand, counting down.
GAGCCAATAGAGAGGTTGTGCACTCTTGTACAACAAGTCCATGGACTTGGATGGAGTTGTGAGCAGATAATGGAGCATTCGTACTACATGGAGAGCTGAGGCATCTTGTAGAGACCTTTGGGCCGAGACTTGTATGCTTGCTGAGATGTTGGTTGGAGATTAATCATGGAGCTCATGATGACATGACATTGTGACTTTTGGGGACTTCATATATGGTGGACTTAGAGGATCTCATGCATTGAGGAGTTGAGGTCAGAGACTTTGATGTAGGATGGGGTGCATACTTTCAAGTACATGTATGGGAATGGCTTGAAAGAGTGACTTGATGTGGAGGATCGATATGAGACACTTTGGAGTGATGAAGCTACAACGATGATGATGCTTTGGTGGCAACACTTGGGCATGGGTTGAGCAGAGACTTGACCACTTTTGACACATGGGAGCTGATTGATCTATGATCATGGGCAACACGTGGATAGATGAGATAGGTGTATACTTGTTTCTATGGCAGACTTGAGGGATGACACATTGTAGATATGATAGAGGTTGCTTCATGGACCTAGATGTGGCACATCGAGAGTTGGAGTTTGCTGAGATGGTCTCTTCATATTGAGGAGGCACACCTATGGATGATGATGTTGGGATAGATGTGGCTGATTTCATGCAGCACATTGACACCAAACATCATGGACAACATGTTTCAGATGAGATGGAGACTACTTCATGGACCTGAGCATGGCTTACTTGTATGGAGATGGATTCTTGATCAAGTTGATGATGTGACGGGATGTTCTGAGAAATTAGTAATGGTGGCATGAGGATGTGCATTCTCATGGTTTGAGCGTGACAGTTGGATTGATCACCCAACTAGTTCAGACTTGGGGGATGTCAGTGTACGGAGATATGTCAGCATTATGTTGGAATATCATGGCAGCAGTGTACATGAGGACAACACTTGATGAGGTCGACACGAGATGTTGGAGTGGGCATGTAGCTTGAGATGGAGGGGTCATCCTTCCACGAAGGAGAGCAGCATGAGGAGATTGTGACATGGTGGTCATGGATTGAGATGATTTCCGATGTATGACATATTGATAGGTGTATACCTTGGTATGGATGATCTTGGTGGATGACTACCAGGATGGTATGTTGTCGAGGATGACAATGGTTTCAGATGGAGGAGGATGTAATGACCTGCAGCTCCGCCCGAAGTGCGACCGCGGAGGGCGCGCAGTTGGAGCTGAACGAGCTGCGGTTCGGACGATGGTGTGAGCTCTCTTTTGAGCGTGTGATGGTGCTATGCACATATGTGGAGTGAAAGCGAGTGTTTATACACATGGAGTGTGGTGTTATAACTTTTGGAGGCCGACCTACAACTTAAGGCAAGCCGACATGTATTTTGGCGAGTTTGCGATGGAGTAAGGGCTTTGGGTGAGTCGGTTGGGCAGCCAGGACTACACCCTATGGTTGGTATAAACAAGTGATGCGTGGAGCTCATTTGGATATCATTCATCGATCATCATCTCTCAACAAACACTTGGACGTAGGGCGAAGCGGAGCGGAAGTGCGAGTTGGGCGAAGTCGCCGTGCAGGGCTGCACAACGGGCGACCAGGGCGGGCGCCTGTGCAGGGCTACACGACGGGCGACCCAGGCGGGTACCTGTGCAGGGCTGCATGACAGGCGACCCGGGTGAGCGCGTCTGTGTAGGCGTGCACAGCGGGTGACCGGGTGAGGGTGCCCGTGCAGGGTTGCACGACGGGTGATTGAGCTGGGTGTGCAGGTGAATGTGAGGGCATCCGAGTAGGCGTGCATGACGGGCGGCTGGGTGAGGGCATCCATGCAGGTGTGCATGACGGTGGCCCAAGTAGGGCGTTCGCTAAACGAAGAGTTGGTCGACATGGTGAGGTTGTGCGGACGGGTGGCCAGATGAGGGCGCGCCGTGCACAACGAAACAGTGGAGACAAAGGTTGGAACCGGAGGTCTTAAAGTTGGGCAGGTGGTACTACGTGTTGTTTCACACGATTTGGGCATTTGTCAAGGGTTGGCAAGTGGGACTACGTGTGCGCAGGTATACACAGTTTGGGCGTTTGCTGACCAATGAAGTATGAGCCGGGTGAAGACGTGTGATGAGGTGAACGACGGGTTGGTGAGTCGTGCGGCGACCGTATGGAGGTGCCAACGAGCTGGGCAACCGAGTTTCCCGAAGTTGTAAATTTGGCTAAGTATAAATTTTGGTTTTCCCAAGGACTTAGCATATACTTTGTAAAAGTGGAAAAATTGTATATATATTGATATCAGACAGACTCATATTGTAGGGAGTTGCCCCTCCTTTTATACTGTTTTGCATTTCTCTTGTATAATGCTGTTGATAATGAATGTGTATGGGTGTTCATTGGTATAAAGGAAACATAATAATACTTGGTAACAAAAATAAAACTAAGTATGAAATGTTAAAGCGTAGTCTACAATCGTAAGTATTGGTGAAAGGAAAACGGTTGGTAGTGCAGCACCTGCTTACCATTATTAATAAATTTCTCAATTCATTCTTCTCAAATTCCCTAAACATGGATCAACCTCACACGATTAAAGTTAACTTAAACCAACACTTACAATCCAAAGCATGTATCAAAATAAATGTTTGTTTAGGAATTTGAATATAGGTATGGGTGTGGTAGAAAATACTTTATTATTTATTTTTAAAGCAACATATTTTGAAGATAGAATGTACATAAAGTGTGTAGCACTCCATGTCAATTAACGCATTATATTATTAGTTCATTAAAATTAATGTGAATAAAATTAACGCACCAAAGGATCATTTATAAATCTGTATCAGTTTATTATTATGTTATGTAAAGTTATGTGTAAATAAGATTTTATCCCATCTCGGCATAGTTTAGTGGGCAATGATTTTTTCGCTGAGAAACACAGAAAGATGACAAATATTCCTATATATATATTTTGGATATTTTTATTTATTATTATAATATATATAGGTTTGAAATTTTGTGAATTATTTATTTTTATTTTTATTTTTACTTTAATAAGTTTTTGAAGTATTTTATTTTTATTTTAATTTTTAAAAGATATTTTTTTTGGTATTTTGTATAACAAAGATACTTAATAATATGGAAAAAAATTTAAAGAATTTTGTTATTTGTAATATTTAATGAATTTTATCATTTTTTAAAACGGAAACTTATTAATGATTTCGAAAAATTTTAAGAGGGTTTTTTTAGATGTGAGTTTTTTGGATTAATCACATTTACAAGATTTGGTGACATTTCAAGCCAACTAATGTGGTCCATCTTTAAGGCCACATTGTATGGATGCATCATTGCCCAGAATTGGCTATTAAAAAAATTAGTTAAATTAGTTAATAAAATAAAATAAAATTAATATTAATCAGTTAACTTAGTTAATCAAATAAGTAAAATAATATTAATTATTAAAAATAAAATTTTATTTTATTGATGCTAATGAATTTTATCACATCTCCTCTAAATTTTCTTTATATAAAATATAATATTCACTTCACCCCATAATAATATCTTGAAGCATAAATATATAAAATATAATATTCACTTCACCCCATAATAATATCTTGAAGCATAAAAATATTTAGAATGAGGAAGTTGATTCATTGTCATCTCTCCATGGATTTATCATTTGATTATTCTATTTATTTAGCATTTGAAGTACCATATTATAATAGTTTTAATATCATTAATGTGAGGAAAGTGATATCTTATTAGTGCCTAAGGTATTTCCCACTTCTTACATAGTCTTAAATGGTATAAAATATAATATTCACTTCACCCCATAATAATATCTTGAAGCATAAAAATATTTAGAATGAGGAAGTTGATTCATTGTCATCTCTCCATGGATTTATCATTTGATTATTCTATTTATTTAGCATTTGAAGTATTATATTATAATAGTTTTAATATCATTAATGTGAGGAAAGTGATATCTTACTGGTGCCTAAAGTATTTCCCACTTCTTACATAGTCTTAAATGGAAGATGGCACGATATTAAATACAAAAATAGAATTTAGAGTGAGTTGTGAATTGACTAATACAATAGAAATTTTCTAATCCTTTTCAAATTTTTCTAAAGTTATATTATAATTTTATTTTCTAATCTTTTTCAATTTTTCAATTGATTGTAATTATAAAATATATGTCTCATTAAAAAGAATATTAGAGATATTTAGGATGATTTAACTAAATAGAATTTAATAGAAAGATTAAAATTATTAATTCAAAAATATTTTTAGATGCTAAAGATTAATATAAATAATGAATCAAATTCTATATAAAATAATTATTTAAATAGATTTAATAATCTTAAAGTTGAAAGCAATTCACACTCTATTGTTATTTTCATCAAAGATAATATTTTCCTGGTTGAACATATGATCTATAACAAATGATGATACAAGATATAATCTATAAGGTTTCACTTTATGATATTCATCATACTAATAAATCTTTGTTGCTAGTACTCTTGTAGCATTTGGATTAATGTGGAGGATTCATTTTTCATGAAGTATTATCTTTTTTATGCATTTGATTATTTCATGGAAATAATTGTTTATGGAAGTTTTATTGCTTTTTGGTTAGATGGTGAATTATGCCTACTTCTTAGTGGTAATCTCACATGTGCTTACATTGTTGATTACCTCTTAGCTGTGCATTTCATGGATGTGGAACATACTATCTCATTAACATAGTTGTCATATATTCATGGATGTCGATGATTATTTGAGCTACCAAAGGGGTTAGATGATGGCGGCTATGATATATATATATTTTATGATTGTTCAAGTTTCTTAGTGACATTTACATGATTATGTGGTATTGTCTACTAGAAATAGGGGTGTTTTGGATGGTTCTTAAATGTTGGATATATGATGGGGGATACACTTGATGGTTGTATTATTTAGCACTGTTTATGTCCTTTTTTATTATGATATTGTTGGGGAGCCATAACTCATGGTCCATTTCTGAAATTTTTAAATTAACTTAAATTTATAATATCACATCATCACCTATTAAAGAATATGTTACATGGTCTTACTACCCTCATTGATATTTTATTTCCTATGTTTTACTTTTGGGAGGTGGGCTGGTGTATTACATTATGATTCGATAATAACCTAAAATTCTCTTAATTTTAAATGGTGATTTAAATCTAAGAATCCCCTCCTTGTGGTGGTCATGGTGCACATTAATTTGAACCTTATATCATGTTTCTATCATGGATGGCTATTGTGAGGAAGAACATATTTTATTTAAGTGTTCAAAAATGTATTAAAATGGATTGGTGCACATGTTCAGGGTGATTTATTTTTGGTTTTTACTATTAGGAACAAGACTACGATTATATTGGGCATTATTTTATGTGAATTAATGTTGAAGTTGATTTAACTATTCAATGCTTAAATTAATCTAATTTATTTTTGTTAAAATTAATTTATTGTGAACCGTAATTTATTTTCTTCCTTCTCATAATACTTGGGATGGGTGTTTTGGAACTTTCTAGTGGTGCAATTCCTTTCTTATGCACAATTTTCAAGACACGCAATGTATTATTTTTCCCTGGGATAGGTTGGCACAATTCTATAGATTGCACTCCCTTGCGTAGGTTGGACAGTTTTATGACATGACATATGGAGTATTTTATTGATGACTTCTAATCACCATGGCACATTCACATAGGAAGACAAGACGTATTTTATGATTTATTAGGTAATTGAGATAGTTACATGTCACATTTTTCAGCATTCCACACTTGCGAAGGCATTTATTGGTACTATTAAAGATGAATATACATGATGTATTTTGATAATATTTTATCACTTATTGGGTAGTTGATGTAGTTACATGTCACATGCTTCAAGTGTGCACACTTGCGAAGACATTTCTTGCTATTCCTAATGATGATTAGACATAACAATTCTTATTTCATGGAGTTTTGGCATCGTCAAAACAATATTTCATTATTATCTCCTTGAATTTTGTTTTTGGAGATGGCATACTTTCCATTTTTAGTTTTGATGATATAATTTCTTATTTCGCACTCTACCCACTTAGCGTCTGGCACATTCATACATTGAATTGGTTACTCTGGAATTCAGACATGTAAAGTGATTTCATGCACAAGAATTATTTTAAAGTGATTTCGATGTTTCCACTTGAATTTAACTTGATTTCTTTCCAATTTTAGGTGGTTCATCCTATTTGTGAGATTATTTGGTGCATTTTACAACTAATTTTGGATAAAGGAGAATTTTCTAACATAGATTAATTTCCATATGGCGCAACATTACCAACTATGGATTTATGAGGGATATAACTACTCTTCTACTAAAATTTTTGTTATAATTATCAATGAGTTCATTAGAAAATAATAATATTATATTTTATTTGTATTACAAAGATACTCCATGCATATGAAGAGGAGTTCTTTATCTGCTATAATGGTGGGGAATTTAAGGATTGGAGAGCTCTCCCATTCAGATGTATTGTACATATTTTTGATAGAGTTAATATATAGATAGAGTTAATATATAAATTGATGTATATTTTATTTGATGTGAGGCTTAACAATGAATTCATGTTTGTTGATTTTATATGAACTAATTCTTCTCAAATTTTTTGAATATTTTATAATAAACCATGGTTTGATTATGGATAGAGTAGTGCGATGTTTCAACATTCTTATTTCTATATTGATTATATTATCCTACCATATAATAAAGCCAAATTGATTAGATTAACATGACATCACATTCATGACTAATTCTTAATTATAGAATAACTTAAGCGTTTTACTTTTAACATTGTTCTAGGTATACTTTCTCATTAATTTTACCTAGTGTCCCACTAGAAATTATTGGAATGATAGATTTTAGTTGTTCAGTCTATACAATTTCAGTACCCCATAGATTTTCATAGTTATGAGTCAATTTATATATTTAAAAGTGTAAATTAAATCATGGAAAATTAGGATCTCACCAAGAATTGTATTGCTCGATTTTGATGAAACATATGAAAAGATATAGCATTTAGACTTTGTCCCAAAGTATGGTAGCTATATTCTTCCCTGGTGGTACTCTACTATATAAATAAACAAGATAAGACCAAATTATGACATGTTTAATATCCTATTGGAATACATGACCATGCTTTCACCCACTTACTCCGTTTAGCCCCTATATGGATTAACACTTTGCCTTAAGGTTACAAAATTCATACTAATTTCTCACAACAATTTTTTTTATAACTATAACCATTTTCTTTACATAACATAACTCTTCACAAAATCACTTTTGGCCTCCACTGTATATCCTTAGAAATTTTATCTTTAGGGAAGCCTCTCTAGGAATGGACAAGATGGAATGAAAGCAAGTAGAAAAGAGAGTAGTACTTTGTTAATATGTAAGTCGTTTACATTATCTATAAAATCAAATTTAAAAGTATTCAAAGGCTTCAACCGAGGATACAACATAAGCACACTATTACATAATAAAATTTAATCAAAATAATCTCATTGTTGGTACACCACATTCATAGAATCTATTACAATACTCGTCATCAAGATACAAGTGTTGGAGTGAATAGTGGAATTTACTACTCTATCATGAGTGTGTATAGTGATGGAATATTTACCTTTTCCAGCTCATGATAACAGTTATGACTTGAGACATAATTTTTCTAGATAAGCTAATTAGGAGTCTTACAATAAGGAATTTTAAAAAATAAACAAGTCAAGAATTTTCATTTTTATTAGTCATTGAAAAATAGGATCTCCCCTGATCAAACTCTAGTCATATTTGTTAGCCTTACCATATATCGTTATTGGGAAGAACTAAAGAACATATTAAACTAATTTGTGAGGAAGAGTGATTGTGGTGATAAAGGGTATCCTTACTGAGTGTGAGAAAATATCCACTTGATGCTTATGGATTTACATATTTCAAAGTTGCTACATTTTTTTTAACAAGGTACATAGTATACAAACATACAAACATAAGGTAACTAAATTATAAGATTTGAACTCCAATGAAAGTTACATAGTACTTAAAAGATGATGGCATTAAGAGCTAAAACTTGATAAAACAATCTAGTATATTCTTCTATAGAGGAGATTATTTTAAATCATTTTGATAACATTATAATATTATTCCATCCAAATTTGAGGGGAAATTTTGTCATTATAAATAAAATTAGGAAAAGAGAAAATTAAGATAATGTCAAGAATTTATTAACCAATCTAAATGATCAGCTTATTTTGATTATATTAAAAAGAAACAATATTACTAAAATTAAAATGAAAAGTGTTTTAGATATAATGATATTGAACAGTAATCTCAAAATGTTTTTTATTTTTTGTTTTTTTTATTTTTTATTTTTTGTTTTTTTTATTTTTTTATTTTTTTATTTTTTTAAATTTGATTTTTTATTTTTTCCTGATCAGTCAATTTCTTTTAATTTTTCAAAATAAAACAACAAATTGCTTGAGTTCTTCTATCCCAACCTCACTCCTACTAGATTTATTGTCTAGGAGTGAGATAAAAGTATAAATAGCAGAATGCCAAAATTTACATCGTACCAAGAAACAAAATTCACAAAGCACCTAAAATATAAGGAAAATACAAACTTTTCCCACCAACATCAAGGACTATGAGGAAGTATTGATGTCTAACTAGCACCAGGGATGTCTGGAGGTCTAGGATTATCATGAACATTAAACTCCAAATGATCAATCTGACCCTCGTTATGTTCTCTCCATTCATTTGTTCTTGTTTGACTCCATCTAAGCAAGGCCTACCTATGAAATATTTCCCATTCATTCTGTTGTAAATGGTTCATGAACTCTATCACTACATTTTGATCCTCATGCCTCTATTTCCCCAGTTTCACCAAGAGTGTAGTAATGCTCTGAAGTTCCATGTCCAAAGAGTCCATAGAAGGTGGCACATCTGCATGACTAGGTGAAGAAACATGATCATGGGCCAATTATCCCTCGGAAGAAGCCTCCATATGACCATCACCCTCCATTTCCCCCACATGCACTCCACGACCTTCTAGATAGCCACGGGGTCATGAGCCTCATCAAGCACACCCCCGTTTCCTTATCATTTCTTCAGTTGAGTCAGATGGCCAAGACCAACTATGGTAACCCACCTAATTACCATGAATCGGTAAGGGAACCACACATTAAAGCTCTATGTTAGAAGTACCACTAGACATTACACATTCTTCCACTAGGGTCACAAATAGGAGAACCCAAGGGCACCTCTTGGTTACTATACCACAAACATATGAGGAATTGAGGACCTAGGAATAGAGTCAAAGAGTCCAATTCTGTAAATGTCCACACCCAACCCCAAAGAAACAACCTCATTGAATTACACAAAGTGAAAAGTAAAAAAAACAAATATAGAACAAACATCCACGAAACATAGACTTCTAGCTATAACAACACTCCTAGGATCAATAGGTAGGGCCATGGTGCTTACCAGTATAGTGAAAGAAACACCCCACTCCCTCTTGGTTCCCACAGCGAGGCACTGTAGAAAATCTCTCTTTCTCTCCACTCTCAACCAACAATACAATAATTTTCCATCTATTGATGCTCCATGGTCCCAAACCTATGAGTTAGCACACCATAGAAGCCATAACATAAGCCCCTATAGCTTGTAATATCCCTACTCTCAGAAATGACTAGTCTAATGAGAATCCACAGTTTGGTTGTCCATTCATTTTCAAAATTACCCTTACCACCTTTATAATCGCCGATAACTAGAGATTACAACTACCAAAGTCGATCCACCATCAAGAACTTAAACCAGAACATTTTCCTCTCTCTACGCCACTTTAATATTCCACACTTCATGTGTCAGCTCATAAACATATGATAGGGTTAGATCCACTCCCCACCTCATCAATCTCGCCATGATCATCCAGTCGCATCGAGACAATAATTTCAAAATATTTATAATAATTCTAGAATTTCATAAATTTAATTATTCAAAACTATATAAATTTATAAAACGTGTTGTTTAATTTTTTTTAAACCATAAGAATGAAAATGCATATATGTCACTGTATTAACTAAGTGAATAAGTATTTGGTTAATACACTTCATGCAAAAAAATCATAAATTTAAATTCCAAATATATTATATATATATTAATATTTCATTAATCCTTAAATTTTCAAAACTAATTTGATATACAGATAATTTTACTTATTCCTATATCACTATTAATTATTGTATTGATATGATAATTTAAGTTTTTAATATTAATATATATTATTATATATATATATATAATAATATAATATATAATATATATATATATATATATCAGATTTATTTTATTAAAATTATTGAGTCAATTTAAATTTACAAGATCCAAGATATTATATGGCGCCATTATCAAAATCTTACAAAGTAGGAGTTATCAACAAGGGATACATAGTAGCTAGTACCTACCACTTAGCTTAAATATAACTTAATTAAACTAAAA
>APFE030592056.1:98262-149422 GCA_000404065.3 Pinus taeda | reverse complement strand
AAAAAAAAAAAAATCAAAATAAAAAAGTTAAACAAAAAAAATAGTAACTTAAGAGAAATAGAAGTTACTAAAAAGCCCATAATAAGACCTCAACCAATCATCTTACAAATAAATAAAATTGAATTACCAATGTTGACCTATAAATAAGCCACATACATCTTTGACCAATAACAAACTAATACTCAATCAAAGAAAAACTAAATAAGTAATACCATGTCTATGAAAGGTATAATAATTTTATGAGGAAAAAACCCACACATACCCACACCTAACAAATAATGTTCATATTTATAATTACATATTAAAACATTAAATTTGATTTTTTTTTCCATTATAATTAACAATATTGATAATATAACTTTATTCTACAACAAGGTTCATAATAGAAGCTTGAGTGATACAAAGTAACAAATATGTTACAGATTATAATATCAATATCATTAATGGTTATAGTTGATATTTAATATTAATGATTTATTTATTTACTTTGATTCAAAAATTATATTAAATATTATTATAATAAAATTTTTATTTAGTTTAAAATTTATTTAAATTTGAAATAATATTTATTTTTGAAAAAAATAATAAAAATAAATTATTTGATTATAAGATGTAACGAGTGGGGATGTGATAACGAGAAAAGTATGTGCCATATTGTTCCTCCACCACTTGATAAGAAAACCACATCCCATGTAACAAATCTATAAAATGTAGTCCATTAACCTCCCAACCTCCTCCTTTCCTTTGTGTGGGAATGAAGCCATATCACTAGCTTATCCTATATCATTATGAGTGTTGGTACTTCAGTATTTCTCCTTTTAATGTGGTTTTCCTCCGCTTGCTTTTTTCCCCATAAAGAGGATTATCATAATTCTTATATTCATCTCTCTTATTTCTATACTTTAAAACACCTGAAATTTCATTCACCTAGGGTTAATGTATTCATCCACTAAGTTGAAAAATAAAAATATCACCTTTATCCATTTTTCAGCCATAATTATAGGGCTGACATCTATGGCTTCCTAGAAATTTTGTGTAATTGAGACATCTAAAACTTGTTTTAGATTAAATTTTTCTTCTAAATTTAATAATGTTTTATATTTCATTGTTTAAGACCATTTCTAAGATATTTTTATTATTTATTTCATAATTTTGCATGTGCTATTGTAATGCGTCTTTAGTTTAAACTCTAACATATAACAACAAATGCTTCAATAATCACATCACGTGTCTAGAATCTATTGGATCATCTTCTGAACTTACTTCAACCCATTAGAATTAGCAATAGGGTCTTTAAACTCCATACATCATTTTTGTGTGTAGTCTTACTTTACTGACTGCATTTATGGGTACTCTAATTAAAAAGTTCCTAGAAAAATATTTATCCGAAGATTATTTGGATTACCTAATATCTAAAGTTTTTTCGGGAAGCCTCCCTTGTGGTGATAATATCGAAACGCAAAAGAATAGGAGAACAGCCACTAAGCTAAGAGTTGTGGTTGATACCTCTATTATCACCAATCTAGAGCTTCTAGTGAGGTTTTTCACTAGGCAGCTATATTTTGGGTAACATAAAATTCAATAGAAAGCCATCTATTTTTCTTATTATGTGGAATTTTCATAATTGTAGACAAAGGTGAAATCTGTGTATCTAGTGGTCTCATCTAGAATAACAGAAGACAACAATATTTAAGTTTTCCTTAGCAAAATTAGAAAATAACAAAGAATCCTACCTGGAATCCTTAGGAATCCTTCCTTTCCTCCTTGCTTGTAAGCTCCAACTCTAGCTCCAAGTGTTATAATTAGAACCTTCACGCATGACTAAAACAAGTGAAGCAGCCACAAGCCACGTAGAATAATCTAAAATTCATATTCAATGAGTCAACATCGCATTGAAATACATGAGTGCAAACATAACACAACAAATACAGGAAAACAAGATACTCTTTGTATTAACAAATATAGGAGATAGTTACAGCCATAAATATAAGTCTGATTTTGTAGATATCTCCCCAAGTTGATTTTTACTTCCTTTCCACAAAGCACACCTTAACATCAACCATAGTGCATGAATGTGATGAATCCTTAGGATCAAATCAACAACCTAAGGTCCTGATCAATATCCAAAAGCTAACCCTGGGGCTATGGAAGGCAGTAAATATATAAGGTAAGAGTGGTAGTTTAGGATTTACCATTCTAGGCTTGAGATACACATATGCTGGGAGGATGAGATCAAAGGATAAGAGATAGGTCCATTGGAATATGATAAGATAGGAATTCAGGATCCACAGTAAATAGTTAAAACCACCTTCGAAGCTTTTGGAAGGAGAGGCTTCGATTTTTTATTTTATTTTCCCAAAATTCTAGAATCAACACAGTTGCTTAGTTATGAAGGGTGCACTGTAATGCACCCTCAAAGAAGGCGAAAATACACTATAGCGTAGTTTCTCAATTATGTAGGGTGCACTACAATGCACCCTCAGAGAAGGAGAAACTACACTACAACGCAGTTCTTGAATTATGGAGTGTGCACTAGGCCCAAAGTTAGGGTTTAGGGCCTCATAAATTGTTTTTTAAGTGCTTGTTGATGCTTCTAAAATCTAAGCACCAACATCGAGGATAACCACCAAGTCTGGACCTTAGTACAACTCCTTTTCTGTTTGGTGTGGCGGCTCCGACTGGATATTATGGGACCAGTTTCCCATATAATGAATGGTTTGATGGATGGTTGGTTTATAATGTATAATAAGGATGATAAGTGCTTTAACCTATGACTCCAAAATATACAAATATGCTTATCTAAACCCAGGTAATATATTAACAATACGATTTCTGATTATTTCTAACAGACAAATAATCATATAGATGAATTATTAATCGATAGAAAGATCCATTCATAGATAATGATTACTTTGTTTAAGAAATTAAACAAAGTAATTATTAATAAAACACATCACATTCATAACAATGTATATAGCTGACATATATCTTTAAAGTAAAACATTTCTAAATCTTCAGAAATGACATGATAAATAATTATTTAAACAACATACATATATCAACAATAGCAACTTTTAAAAGGAATGCTTCATCACATAAGGAAACAAGACAAAATAACAGAGATAAAAATATCACACGCATTTGAGTCTTTCCGATGTAAAGAACACTCCGATTCCACTTTCTTGTTTCAGAAAACCTTCCAAGAGATACAAAAGCACAAGTCTTGAAAATATTCTTCACAAAAATGTAGAACCTTGATCCATTATTGATAAAAAACTATTCAGAAGTACAAAAATGCCACTTTTCAAGTCAAATCTTATACAAATTGAGGACCCTTTCTTCAAATACATGAAAGGGTTTAAATAATAAAATAAAAACTAACTATCAATAAAATCGCTTTGAGCTGTTGAAACTGCAAACATGAAAATCTGGGATTTGATTCATGAAAATATTAGTGCGATAGCCTTTTAACTGATTCATTGTATCTACTTCTTCTCTTAAACTTGCAGCTGACAAATTGAGAACATTTTCTAAATTTTCGGAGGATGACTTAGCCTAGAATGTAGTTGAGCTGTGTACGTAGCATCTGAAATTTCGGGAAACATGACATTGACAGCATCAACAAGGCATTTGGTGGCCATTTTCTAACTATTCAGCTTTACTAGGAAAAACCAAAATGCATCCCAAGTCAAGTTTCGCACTTTTCCAATTTGTTCTTCTTTGCTAGCCAAATCCTGTTTCCATTGATCTTCTAGCACTTTTTATTTTGCGAGCTTTCCTAGAGAGAAATCAAAGATCAAGTTAGTTAGATATAAGTTATCATTTAGCAACTCGATCACACTATTCCTTGTAGCCATAGCTCTGGAAGTAGCTCTTTTGGCCTTAATTAATTGTGATTCCCACTCCAAAAATAAGATTTATTTGTGCGATTCTTAGATTTTCGTAGATTAGCATCCATGCCTTCTTTTGAACTCTCCCAAGAGAGAAATTTTGTTACCTTATCATTTGCATTTTCAAATTCTAGCCTGGTATCAACTGCCTATTCAATTAATGATGCAGTGATAGTGCATAATGGGTCAACCAAAGATATCTTATGGCAAAGGATATTTAGTTGTTGAGATAAGGCTTTAGTCACTTACAGGGCTTCTTTCTTGAATTCATCAACTTGTTGATGCCTCAAAAATCGCTGCAACAACATCGGGGAAAACCACCCGGTCCGAACCTTAAAGGCATCTCCTTTTTCGTTTGGTGTGGTGGCTCCGACTGGAAATAATGGGACCAGTTTCCCAATGATGAATAAAGGGGATGGATAAATGGGTGGTTCTCTAATATAATGATAATGGATGAATGATTTAATCTAAAAAAGTAAAAATATGAATAACTATCCTGTTCCAGGAAATTTCTGGTTTTAATGTAACGTTTGATAATCTTTATCCACAAACAGGCATATAGATGACTCTATTGGTAAACAAAGACATTTATTCATATGATAGTTACTTTGCTCAAGTAGTTTAACAAAGTAATCATTAAAACATTATTACACTATCCTTTATATATCACTGATACATATATGACTAAAAGAATAACACTCCTTAAACATTCAATAGTGAAAAATATAAGGATTGTTGTTAAAAACACATACATATTGTTAGGTTCCTATACCAATAGGTTCCATTTTTCATGACTGACAGTGGAAGTGCTAAATATGTTCATCCCTGCATGCTGCAGAGGTTCCATATTTTGTATACAGACAAAGAAAATTAAAAAATGAAAAGAGGGTATGCCTTAAAAGAATAATCAAAGGGCAAGAATATCATTTGGTCAGAAAAAATAGTGAAAATGAACCCCAAACCAAAGACCAGGAAAGTGGCAAATCAAAATGCCACTGCTATCTTATATGCCAAATTCACCATGTGGAGATACTGCTGCTTGTCACATTTGATGGATGGCCCAACAGTTCAAACTGGACCATGCCATGTTTGAATTACTGTTGTAGAATAGAGAAAGAATATTTGTCCAAACAGTTCAAGCTTGGCAAATGAGTAACTAATTAGAGAATTTAAGGAGTCCAACTGCTTAATCTGGGCCCTTGGAAGAGATAAGGGTACATTTAGATAGGAGGACAGTCAAAAGAAAAAGAGGACAATTAGGGTTTGCCAGTTCAAGTGCATCCAATCCAAAGGAAGAAAAAATGTTAGGTGTATTAGGTTGGTAGGTAGTTTGAGGTTGCAGGAACAAGGTTATCATTACTTTTGTCTTGTCAAGAAGGACTCATCTTATTTATGGCATTGGCACCATTGCAGTTGTTTGATGGTACAATAGGGAAGCATGACTAACTTCCCCTTTCATTCCCCTAGAAATCATTCACTAACATCCCCTCAAGGACCTTGGGATTTGCCCAAAAAGTCCAGTTTCACTCCATTTTTATTAAAAACCAAGTCGATATTTGAGTTGACTTACTGAAAAGAAGCCACATTTCTTATGTAATGTAGTCATTCCATACTCTTTCATCTCTTTAAAATTTGTCTATTCATTTTCATCCCATAAAAGTCATATTAACATCTAACCCTATTGTATAGCTCCCAAAATCATTTCCCCGTCCCTATTCTACAAAAAACTATATTAAAACCCAAAAAATCTAATGTATCCCCTCCAATTGGCAATTATAGCCAAATAAAATGAGTTCAGGAAATACTAGGTCCATTTGGGGCCTTAGCATTAGCCCTTCCGCGTCGAAAATTCAGGGTTAATCTAACCTTTGGTTAGGTTAATAACTACTTCCAACCCCCCGCACAACAACTATACCCTATTACGCTCCGCGCATACACTTCATGTTGGATTTCGTTTAATATTTGGTTAAGCGAATAACCATAGTCTCGCGCCGAACACATATTAAACCTATAACCTAAGGTCTAAACCCACCCACAAACTATGCAAAAATCAAAGTTTATTGTACGCGCTTCTCTACTAAACTTCGCTCACTTCTCTGTCCACCGTCGGATCACCCCCCACAGATCCGACGATCCTCATGCATATCCAATGCCCCTCTATAGCGGTACATTAGTACCCGATGGTCGACAGTTTCACTGTCGTACACCGGGACACTTGTCCCTCTCCTATTGCATCGGGCCGCCTCTAACACTTACCGCTCCCATACCAAAGGCGGCCCGATGGAAACCGCTTACCGCCCTCCCCGCTTGCCTATGTCACCACATGACGTTGCGTCCACGTCACTGCCACTGCACTATACCTGCCACCATGTCATCCGCTAACGTCACCACCCCGCCACCATGTCATATGCCATGTCATCGCTTACATCAGCTACCAAGTCATTCGCCGTACCCACTACACGACAAAAAATACGTCATGATGATGTCATCCTAGGAAAATGCAAAAAGCGCCAAAAGGTCCAAATTTGGTTAAAAAGTCATGAAAACGATTGTTTTTCGCCTATTTCTATTTTGTTGTATTTGCAAAGAACGTGCATGCATTTTCACTATTTCACTCCTAGAGCTGATACTGTCCACCAACGTGCCAACTCAACTCCATAGCTCAACTCTGCAGCCCAAGCTGTGCCTGCTAACCATCCTCAGCGCCTTGGACACAGGTATTTATCTGTTTTCCAGCTTGAAAGCCCTGTTTCTCAAGTTTTCTGTCTAAATTGCCGAAGGAACCTGTATTTTTCTTCTAAATGTGCTCCTACCTATCGCTCACTATACTGCAAACACCCTTTGAGCTGCTAATTCACCGCAGGCCTGTAAATTTGAACTCGTTTCCTCTGCAAACGAGCCACTCCAACACACTGTGCATCCATATACACCCACAGAGACTACATAAATTGCTCAATCATTGAGTTAAAATACTCCAACGCCCTGTTTTCGTTGATTGCAACCTGTTTTCTAAAGGGGAATCCTCAGTTTCCCTTTCCCTTTGCAAACTTGTGCCCCTTTGGGCAAAATTCAATACCATTCTCTCGGCATTCTGTCCACAGAGCCTGCAATTCGACCAATTTATGTAAAAAAACCCAGTCTGAGTGCTGCAAGTTTGATTGTTTACCATAAACTCTACACAGTGAGGTTGGTTTGATATAAAAATTCAGTTTTTATACTGCTGACAATAGCCTCAGAACCTAAATTCTACCTCCTATTGTTGTTTACACCTATATTGCAATTAAAACCAGTAGTATAAGATATGGAGACTCCAGTAGCCTTGAACATTGGTCCTTTGAATGCTCCACACATGGACTTAGAATGGTTACCTTTGGCAGATAGAGACTTTCAAATCAAGGATATGATGGGCCTTAATTCTCACCTCGAAACTCTGTGCCAATTCGGAAATAATCACAGAAATAACACAGATATTCTAGGAATTTGGCAATCCAATATGCTCATCTATTACCTCCCATCAGTTAATATGTTGCCTAACTTCATTCATCTATGTCACGCAAACTATGACCCCACTCTGAGAGAAATTCTCAGTCCAGATGGGTCTGTGCTGTTCTATATCACTCCTCAATCCATAAATTAAATGCTGAACTTTGAGCCTCCTCAACCTCTGGTTCCCCTTACAATGAAACTCTTGCTTGATCAAGGTGCAAGGCTCTCTAAGGCAGAAATATCAAGAGTTAGTCAGCTGTTTATGGATCCACAGTGCCAGTATGATCATCCTCCTCCCTATCATCAGGCCTCATTTAATGAAATAGGCAAGCTCATGGTGGATATGATTTCCTACATTCTAGGATGCAAAATAGGAGAATTTGTGGATGAGACTGTATTTCTGCTCTTAACCATATTCACTCCAGGGCAGCCCCCTGTTGTCATGTATGACTATGCCACCTTCATAGCAAACAAAATACATGAACAATTCGTGATGATGGAGAGAGAAAGAGTGTTTAAGTACACCTCTTAGATTTACCATCTACTGTTGTACTATCACCTAGATAGTTTCAAGGTTCCTCTCAGGAGATTAGACCCAAAAGGAGAGAGGAGATCCGTCATCTATTAGACCTCAGTTTTCCATGAAGTGCACTATTCTCCATACACATATTGTGAGTTTATTGACCTATTCATATACCCAGCCACTTGCCTATTAATGGTGACTCCTCCTACCACACTCACTACTGAAATGAAAAGAATCTTGCATCTTTCAAAGGGCTACAACATTGGTGATTGGTACTTCTACCAAAACCACACAGTGATCAGAATTTATGGGTGTGAGTTGTCCCCCTATAAGTTGCCAAGATATGTCCCCATGAGACTTTTTGCCTTGGAGTATTTCAGGGAGTTCAGTAATGCAGACTTGACTCATTTCCATGGGAAAAACAAGAAGGCACAGCTTAAAATCAGACATCAATTGGGTCCCTTTGTTTTCAACAAAAGGGAAGAAGCATGGAAAGATGCAGACAATATGCTGAGACAAGAACTCATGTTGAAACAGAGCTTCTACTGGGCACCATATGACCCTGAACATTTCATAATCCTTAGAAGAATCAAACACAGGCTTTCAGGATATGTGCACCAGCCAATCCCCTACATTGAACAATATGCCAATCAACAAGAATGGGTAGAAGGCACATTAGATGATGAAGAGCTTATTGAAGAGGAAAAATTAGAGAAAGATATGAAAGAAATTGAGAAAAGAATTGACCTGGATTATGTTGCAGAGGTCACCTTCACGCAGCCTCAACCGGTGGGAGCAAGCACATCAACTGCCACATATTCCTGGTAGCCAGCTAAAGAAACCATTTTACCTGCAGGAAAGGGAAAGGACATTGAGCACTTAGAACAGAAAAGCACAATGGAAGAACAGCCATCCTCAACTCAAGAAAAGGATCAAGAACAAAGCCCTTTAACACAAACAAAGGCACCTGAAATCCCTATGCTTCAAACTCCTCACAATGAGGAAAGAGGTAAAAAGAGAGATAGAACAGAGGGCACACCCACAGGGGCATCCACAAACCAGCAAGGGGAAAAATGATAGAGGCTAAACCCCTATACCGAGGAGGAAATCACAAAAGAAACCATAGGAAATATTAGGGGTGAGGGGACTTCTGAACAGTAGATCCCTCCTATTTTGGAAACATTGGCCAACTCCTTTCAGCAGGAGCAAGAAAGACAACTAGGTGGGGAGGTTTCATCCTCCAAACAGCAGACCCAAAAAGGCTTGGATATTAAACGAGAGTTCACAGAGATTAAAGCTAGAAACGAGCCAATAAGGTTTCATCTTTACAATCAGTTAATGAGAATGGCATCAATGAATCAACAAAGACTGATGGCAGCATATGATATGCAAGAAGGGAATATGACTCTCAGTCATTTCAAACCTACTACACAGCAGCCACAGTCAGCTGCAGACTACATCAGAACCAATCTGGAGGTCCTGGCAAAAGATATACATCCAATAGACCAGATTGAGTTACATAAGCAGGCGGGAGAAATGGTTTATTCCACATTAGCAGACAAGGCCCTAATGGTCCATAGGTTGCAGAACTCTTTATACAATACTTCTGCCCAGTTAGAGCTGGAAAAAGCTTCATCATTAGCTAAGGATAATAGGATAAAATCCTTGGAAGAGATCATCATAGAGTTGGGACATGATCCCAAAGACCCCAAAGGCACACAGGCCTTAATCAGAAAAAAAGAGGAAGACATAGCAGCACTGAGAAAACAAATGAAGCTGCCAGTCACCATACATCCTCAAACTGCAGAAGTTGCGCAACAACAGGAAGTAGAGGATGTGGTTAGTCTACTTATGAGGATGAATCAAAGTATATTGGACACAGAGAAAGCATTGGAAGAGGCTCAATGAGGGAAACAGCTAGAGTTGGCCCCTCAACCATCCCAAACAGCTCCAATAATTACAGCTCCAGTAATTACAGCCCCTCCTGCAACAGTGACTACAACAGCACCTCCCCTAGATTCAACTTCAGCAGTAGGTGCCTCAACTTCTGCAACTACAGTAGCAACAGTGCAAGAGGCCACCTTGAGCATGGAATCCATGATGAAAGAAATTAAGGCTCTAGAATTACAAATGGCAGAAACGAAGGAGACCAAAGAAAAACTAGCCAAGATTGAGGCAAGTTATGATAAATCAAAGATGATAGCTGCTGAGAAGACCAGGGAAGTAAAGGCCCTAGAAAATAAGATAAAGGCCTTGGAGTAAGACCTCACTCTCCATAGAACCATGATCGAAATAAAAATAATTTTGTGGAATAAAATTGGCCAATCTCTTGCGGATCAATGGACATCAATACAAACCATTTTTGACCAAATAGAATTGATGGCTGTAGCTCAACATGAAACTCATAAGGCCAGAACATTATTGGCAGATAAGCCTGATCAAGCCAATCGATTGATTCACTTTTTGAATACTCGCACTGGTGATCAGCTGGAAGCACTGAACATCCAAAACAGGATAGAAACTATTGTAAGAGTCAAGAAGGTGCTGACCATGAGAAATTTTGTCCAAACCATGGAAAGAAAATGCCAAGAAATGCAGATAGAGGTAAATGCCTTTCGATAGAGGCTTTCAAATTTACAAACCAAAGGTTTACCCAGCCTAGTCACTAGCTTTGGAAGGCTAATAAAACAGGAATAATATGCAAAGAGGCTGAGCACCTATGTACAAAATCAAATCACATCATCATCAAGCAGCACAGAAGAAGCAGTCCCTCCCACAGGGCATAGTTTATATGATAAACTGGAGGATTTGTTTTACATAGAGCATGAGGTAGCACACCTTTTTCCAGTTTGGCCGAATTATTATAGATATACTGAAGCTGATGAGATATTACTCAAGTTAAGAAAGCATCAACTACTAACAAAGGAACGGTGGCAAAGCCTGCTTGGGATTCTGAAGTAATTTTAATTCTCTTCCTGTACATTGTTTGCATAACATGCAAGTTGCATTATATGGCTCAGATACAAGAAAATCAAACTGACAGTGGGTGAAATGCAAGCTAAAAATATTCAAAAAGCGCAGACCAGGTGGCACAGGACAACACATCGAGGAAGCAGTCACCCACCGACTGCCAGAGTCAAAGGGTCAACAGCACACAAGACACCTGCTACAACGAGTAAAGAGCTTTTATATCCTCAGTTATTGCTGCGCAATTTTTCCACAAATAGTTATTGATTATGTCAGAGTAGATGGATACATTGTTGTCCAAGATATTTCCCTATGGGATATTTTGTAAAATCCTATATATACTTGTTAAAGAGATGTATTATTGTTGGTTGGTGATTTTCTTTCTGTACTACACTGTAAAATATCAGACTGTATTAATACAAAGTGTTGTTGAAGTTCACTGTGTATGAATCATCTGAAGGTGGATTGGATGTTCTGGGACATGCTACAAAATTCCTGCGTCATGCTATGGAACAATAAGTTATACTAAACTGTGTTTTATGTTCCCTATATTTGTAAATTCCATGTATGTTTCATGATCTTGATAACAGAGAAGAAGAGTAGCATAAGATTTGTTTGAATGCACCCTATGTTCAATCTCTGCTATTAATTATGTTTTCTTCAGGATTAGTCAAGAATATGAATTCTTAACTGCTCATGTTTGCACTAATTCTGTCATTTTGAATATTGTTTAGGAATCCTTAACTGCTCCTACATAATATTCATACACTTTCTCTTTGCCAGTATAATGAAAAATTCTTGATTGCCTTTCATTTCCTGACTTCATTCCATCATTTCCAGATTTGAAAATTGTTCCTAGTTTGCCTATCCTACTCTGTGGCACTACCTTTTCAGTGACTCCATTGCCCAATGGAAAAAACCGTTTTATACTTGCACCCCAGCTCTGTTTGAGATCACCATCCAACAAACTTAAAACCAAACCTTGTTCATCATAACTAGCCTAAAATACTCCAAAACAAAGCTAAATTTCAAAGAGAGAGCCCTCTTTGGTTGCAGGTAGGCTAGGACCCGCAGCTAAAAGATTGGTTAGTGGTTACCTCGGCCGTATTCCCTACAGGAAGCAGGGAACAACCTAAGTGATAACATATATATCCAATGATAACAAGAGTAGACAAATGACAACTCACATGAAAGAATGAAATAAGATCATAGATAATAGTACCATATGTTATTTGGATCATTCCCGATATCAATCACATTCAAATTCCTTTTTCCAACTTAGAAACACTTTCACATCAAGGCAATAGTGCACATCCCATCAAAGCTTTCTTCGTTAGAATTTGGAACACTGGGCCAGTCTTTATAAAAAATATACAAGAAGCACAATAGTGCAACTTCCAGATTTGAGTTTATACAAAAACTGAGGACCGTTTCTAAATGCATGAAAGGGTCTATAAATACTAATTAAGTTAACTAACTACAAAAATAAAATGCTATTAATTGGTACAACTGAATCATGAGTATCTTGTCAACAATAGGTTTGTTTGCAGTCAGTAGCATGATTCATTGTTTCAAATGATCTCCTTTTGATTTGAGCTGGCAGATTGCAAGCATCGGTTCCAATTCTGGAGGAAGAGTGAGACGAGAATGTAGTTGAGCTAAGTATGTGGCATCATGGATTTCGGGAACGATACAACCGATCACATCGGTTAAACATTTGAGGACAGCCCTTTGATTGTGTGGTTTTACTAAGAAAAACCAATATGTATCCCAAGTTAAACTTTGGATGCCGGCAATTAATCTTCCATTCTTCTCCAATTCTTGATTGCATGCTTGTTCCAATGTTTTGGCTGACAAAAATTTACCTGGAGTGCATTGTGAAATCATGTTAGGTAGATAAAGAATGTTATTGATTAACTCAATTAAATTACTTGTAGATAATCTGCATCTGGAAATTTCGCTCTCTGCTTTCATCAGTTGTGACTGCCATTCTAAGAAAAGGATCTCCTTGTGTGATTCTAGAATTTTATGTAGATTTGCGGCCTACCCTTTATTGGTGTCTTGCAAAGCAAGAAAGTTTGTTAGAGTGTCATTGGCTTGTTCCAAATCCTGCCTAGCATCGACTGATTTGTCAACTATTGATGCAATTATATCACAAAGGGGCTCAACCAGAGAAATGTTATGACATAACATTCTTAACTGTGTAACCAATGCTTTGTTGATTTGTAGAGCTTCGGACCTGAAATCTGCTGGTTGTGGAAGACTCTTGAACTTCTCTACTTGATGTGACAGTTGAGCAATTTGCTCATCTTTCGTTTTCATCATTAGTTCATTCATTGTCTTTAACCTGGCCAACGCTTCAGATAATTCTTTTTGCTTTTGTATTGTGCTTGAGTCTATCCTCTGTTTCTCCTCAAGCAATTGTTTATTCAATTGATTGTTTATTTGCTGCTGTGTTGATAGTTGCTGTTCCAACTGTTCAATTTTCTGTTGTGCTTCGGACACCTCGGATTGCAACGAAACAATTGCTCGGTCCTTTTCTTTAAGTGGATTACTTACTTCCAATGCCTTATCCATAGTGGCTGCTGAATAAGCTCCGGCATACTAAGAAAGTTTTGTTAGGTCATCGGAGGGGCTAAACTCTTCTTTCCACACTACATTAGCTGTCTCTATTTGTGCTAGAAATAGGGAAGATTGATCAAGTCTTCTGCTTTTCCTTTGTCTTTTCACTATAGCCCTGTGTTTGGGACTGTAAAAGACATCTAATGAAGGTATGTCTTCTATCTGCAAAATAATTTGGTCGGATGGATCTTTTGGAATCATTTCTAAATCTGTGCTAGTGGGTAGGCCGCTGGTTCCTTCATTCAGAACCATTGTTGATGCTGTATCTTGTCCATCTGTTACTTTGGATGTGTTGGCACCTTGTGGACCTTCCAGGTTGCTTACAATAGAGTCAAATTGTTGCCATTCTTGGAGGAGTTTAGGATCAATCTAATATCCATATTGATATTTTCACTTCCCTTGTCCTATTCTTCTTTCTGCTCTTTCTCCTGCTCTTTCTCCTTTTGTTTTTTGAGAATCTTCCCTACAGCAGGAGGTTTGTCAATGATTTGTTGTTCAGGCTCGCTTGACTGTGTTGTCGGGGTAGTAGCTAATAAGTCCAGAGGTAGAGTTTGCAACCTCTGTTCTCTGAGCCTATTGAATTATACTAGCCTTTCACCGTTATATCTCATTTTGGCCAGCGTTTGTACCTAGAATAATGATTTCGTCGAAGAAAACAGATCATCAAATTCATCTTTTTCATGATCAAACCTTGTAAGTTTGGCTTGTTCAAGCACAGTATAACAACTTTCCTTGGATCAAATTTCCTATTAGGAATGGTTGCAAGATTGAGCATGTTTATTTTCTCTACCTCCTTCTCCGCATACTTGTAGTCATGTAAAGTATAAACACCGGATCTCAAAGGAAAAGTAGGCCAAGCCTGCTTTTTAGAAGTCCTGAGAGTCTTGGATGTTCTTGTTGTTGTTATTTGGTAGGCCAATTCTCGGGCTACCAGCTTGTCAGGTACATACAGAGGAAGGACATGAGGTCTTGCGAGGCTACGAAAAACCCTTATGTATGTGAACTTGTCTTCCCCAAGCCAATTTCCTACAGCGGTTAGGCCAACCTCTACTTACGAAGAAATCTTTGGGGCAGTCTTATCAAAAATGGCATAATAAATAGGTAACATAAAACCATTACAGATTTGGTATAAGTGGTCCTTATAGTATGCCTTCCATAACTTTTGATGATATATGTGAATTGCCATGGGGTCTTGTGAAGTCCATCTCCACCCAAGTACAGGAAATTCAGAATTGAAACAAGGAGTATCTAAAATATAAGCACTATAATAAAATGGAGGAATAGACCTATCGGTCACACGAGTTTTTGCTCTAAACTCAAGAATTGCAGTGGCTAATTTATCTGACAATATGTTTACCCAATCCATTACTTCACTGTTTACTGCCGCTTCCATTAAAGGAACCATTTCAATAGTGAACTTTGCAGAATCATGCAATCCCCAAATTTTACACATCATTGCCCCGGCATAACAGTAAGGAGAACATAATGAATCTACAGAGTACTTACCTGAAGATTCATGTTTGTGCCTTGCGGGGTTCTATCTCCACTCCTGAATTGGGGCTGATTCAGTATCATTCTCACTTGCAAACTTTTCGAGAAAGGCTTTATTGTATTTCTTTTGAGGTTCGGGCAAGTGATACATTTTCCTTAAGTCATCAGGCTGAAATGAGCCAAAGACCCTTCCGTCAACTTTACAAAATGTTTTGTTTAAAACTGAGATCTCCTCTACTGCCCATTGCACTACATCAGTGTATGGAAGAATGTTTTCACGTGCTGCTATTCTGTGCAGATATGAATCAACTAAATCTTTAAGGGAAGCCTCCGATTTTCTAGTTGAATCTGGGGTAGCTTGTACTAGTACTGTCTCAGGCTCCTCTGCTTCAATTAAATTATATATGCTTTGCCAACTTGTGTTTCCAAGGCCAAGACCCGTAGTGTCTGAAATAAAACCCTTTCTTCTTGGTCCCGGATCAATGGTGGATTGCACTATTATTGCGAGAGTCGCTGCTGCCGCGGATCTCTTGGATTTCTTTCCCATTTGGTTTGAACTTGTTGTTTCGGTGGAGTCCCGCGTAAGGAATAAAATGAACGTGATATAGAGAATAGGTAGTATGAGCCAATATGAAAGAATTATATCAATTAGCGAATAATGAAAGGTTATAGTGATACTGCCGCAGATATAATATCAGGGAAGATCTCGACATAACTGCTTCATTAATTGGCCACTTAACTTGTCAATCATGGTAAAGGAGTTTTAAAATACCTATCATATCGATTATATGCCAAATGATTCATTCAAGCATGGCTTGGGTTTTTTGGCGGATAATCAAAAGTAAATTGCTATCGGCAATTGATGAAGTGAACGGGAAGGCTTTAATAATAATCCAAAATAATGCATGCAAGCGTTTTAAATCTATTTTGAAACTTGCGCCTTGATTTATTGGATCACAATCGGGGATGAGCTCGGGTCGTATTACTTATGTCATTACGAAATCGCCGATCGCCGATAGCGATATACTTTATTGCATCGGGAGATTTAAAGGTATCATAAACATGTGCTGCGCTACACCTTCCGATTGCTGATAGCGATATCGCATCGGAGAAATAGGGGAGGGCCTTTCATTATATTTTCTATTCACCTTTCCCAATAACTGATAGTTGTTCACTTTTCGGATCGGAGTAAGTAAATGGGTTTTGCATTATGTTTTCTTTGTTGCTATGATGTGCGATCTTGCGATCGCTTTATCACAATAATAAAGAATTTTATATTTATTCATAAGGCCAATTTTATTATAGTTCAAAAGGTTTATAATATAACATTTCCATTGGACCTTTTGATGGAGGATTTTCGAATGATGAGTTGATACCAATTTATTCACACATCTATGTTTAAAAGGGACCCATTTCATATTATAGTTAAAAAGAAAAATTTTATGAAATGGGGGGTTGTTGTATAGCACAACAATTGGCGATTCACTGCGGGAAACAATTATCTCTGAAAAATGTTGAAATACTTAAACTTTCTTTATATAGAAACCTTATCTAAGAGGAGAATTCTAATATAACTAGGTATATATAAATTCTGAATATAATAATAGCTATTTGTGCTATTTTCTTCTCTTGTTAAAATTAAATACATTCTAAGTTTTAAATTAGCTTTAATTGGTTGATAATGATAAAATAAAGAACTTTTCCAACTTATCTTTATGATGACTCCTTTGTCATAGGTAGAGCCTCTGTTGCTAGCAAACGTCTATAGTCTCGACAGGGATACCTTTTAACCATTTAATCATTCATTATCCCATCCATTTCAGAGTATAATTAAAAGAATGAATCCAAAAATATGCCTTCATATTTTGTATCACTTTTCTTTTTTCTTATTTTGCAAGATAAAAAGCCATTGTCCTGGTTTGGTGGCCAGCTGTTTGACAATGGTATTCACTGGTTGTAATTTAACTGAACAAGCTGGCTCGTGATGAGACCCCTTGTCTTATAATTGTAAGCCATTACCCTGTTTTGGTATGCAGTATTAGTAATGTTAGTTGAATTATTCCCCAATGATCATGGTAAGCAGGCTTGTAATAAGACCCCTTATCTTTTATATCAAATATATTTTAGAATTACATTCTGAGTAATCATAAACTTTGATGAATGGGATGAACAATTTTCTCCTTAAGAGAGCATGGATGATAGGTAAAGAGTTGAAGATGCTAAGATTGAATTAGTTTCTATTTTTGTATTGATAATTGTTTTTTGGCCATTTGAAAACATTAAAATGATTTACAGTACTTCTAAATCTTGAGAAGATTTCACAAAAATAAAATGGGGTTTCAGAATCTAAATATACCTAATTTCCTATAAATTTTCCTTTTGTTTAAGGTTTCCATTTTTAAAAGTAAATATCAAAACTATTTCTTTTGAGAAACTTTTTCAGTATAGCAAAGGCCAATGGAAGACATCTTACAACTTTATTTTCCAATAATCCTAAAAACTATGAACACAAATTTTGCTGAAAATTGAATATTTACAAAGGGGGAAGGGGTTACCTCCTCAATTAAAGAATTTTTTCAAGATAAGGCCACTAATAGGAAGAGAATCTCTCTTACCTGATAGATGTTGCAATATGAAAGTGGAAGGGCCTATCTTCTTGTTGATTTGAAATGGTTCGAGCCACATTTTCTGGAACTTAGTGTGTATTTTTTATCCTCATGGGCTTTGTCCCATTTCAGAACTAGATCACCAACTTGTAATTACTTTGAACTGGATGAAGTTGAATCAAAAGATGACTTGTTAATTTGCTGTTGTTTTGCATGTATAATTCTAGCTTTTTCCCTTTCTTCTTCTAATTTTAAAATTTGATCATGTCTTAGTTGAATAGAAGATGGGGGACTTTCTTCAATAAACTGCACTAAAGCTAGAGATGGAAGTACTAAATTAGTTGGTATGACAACTTCCTTCCCATATACTAGATTAAATGGAGAAGTATCTATGGAAGCCTTCTGTGTTATTCTGTCAGCCCATAGTGCAAATATCAAAGATTTATGCCAATTTTTATGATTCTGCTCAATAGTTCGCTTAATGATTTTGATAAGATTTTTATTGGTGGATTCTACTAAACCATTACCTTGGGGATAATAATTTTAAAAATATTTCAATTTAAACCTCTTTTGATAGCAAACTCAAACATAGAATTTCCAAAGAAATAAGATGCATTATCAAAAACAAGAGCGTTTGGGACACCAAACCTGGTAATAATGAATTGATCTATGAACTCTATAATTGCCTCAGAGTTTGTTGTCTTAAGAGGAATTGCTTCAACCCACTTAGTAAAGTAATCAGTGGCGGTAAGGATATACTTATGTTGTTTGGATGACTGTGGAGTGATTTCCCCAATGATATCCAATCCCCATTGCTCGAAAGGCCGTTCAATGTTCATGATTGCAAAGGGAAAGCTGATTTTCTTTGTCTTGCACTGGATATTTGACAACTTTGGCATTTACTTACGTATTCGTGAGTGTCTCTGAACAGGGTGGGCCAATAATATCCAACATGAATGATTTTTTGGGCTATTGTATCAGCTCCAAAATGTCCTCTCGCTAGTTCGTCATGTAGCTCCTGCAAAAATTTTCGCGCTTTAGGTTTTTCTAGGCATCTTAATAGAATTGAATCATAATTTCCCATAAACAGTACATCATCTACAATTATGAAGTTTTTCACTTTCAATCTAATGGCATGTTTTTTTTTATAGGAGAGATTAGAAGGTGTGTATCCATTTTTTAAATAGAAAATCATATTTGCATATTGTGATTCAGGATTTGTGATACTTATCTGATTGATTTCTTCAGTATATTCTGTACCTTCTGATTCTTGAATATTGGATGCTCCTGCTAATAACCTGCAAAAACCTTGGCCTTTGACAATATTTGCTGGCTTGATTTCTAAGTCATATTCTTGTAATGCTGTGACCCAATTTTCTTTTTTTCTCCTAATTCTCTTTGAATTAGTAATTGTCTTACTGCTGAAAAAGGAACTATAACTTTTGTGTGAGCTTTTAAGAGAAAGGGTCTGTAGTGTTTTACAGCTTTGTATACAACAAAGTCTTGCTTTTCAACTTCCGAATAATTAAGTTCAGCACCTTGAAGATTTGAACTGTAAAATGAAATTAGTGCCTCCAAGTTTTGATCATTAACCTGAGTCAGCACTGTTGCATAAGACGAGGTGGATGCGAGAGTATATAGCGTGAAATGACTTGAAAAATTGGGAGTGCTTAAAGCAGGGGCGTTAATTATTGATTGTTTGATAGAATCAAATGCCTCTTTTTCTGCAGATCCCCATTTAAACACCAAATTTTTCTTAATCATTGTTTGCAATGGTAAAATAATCTGGGAAAAATCTGGAGCAAATCGTTTAACAAAGTTAATTTGGCCCAAAAATGACTACATGGATTTTTTATTATGAGGGAATGGAATATCATAAATATCTTTAATTCTATCTGGATCAATATAAATACCATCTTTTGAAACACTGAAGCGCAAGAGCTTTCCTTAATTAAGAGAAAAAAGGACTTTTTTGGATTGAGCGAGATACCATACCTTCTGCAGCATTCAAAGATTTGTTTTAAATCATGTAAATGATTAGACCTTTTCTTGGAAAATATAATAATATCATCTAAATAGACAACTACTGTTTTATTGATCAAACCTTTGAATTCTATATCCATTGATCTTTGGAATGTAGCTCCTGCATTGATAAGTCCAAAAGGCATTTTTTGGTAAGCATAAGTTCCCCACTTAGTTCAGAAGGTAGTTTTAAGCCTGTCATCAGGATGGACCAAAATCTGGTTATATCCTGAAAAACCATATAAAAAGGACATTAACTCAGAACTAGCTACTGAATGGAGTGTCTGCTCCATGGTAGGTAAAGGGAAGTTATCCTTTTAGCTTGCTTTATTAAGATTTCTGAAATCTAAGCAAATCCTGATGTCGCCATTTTTCTTTCTAACTGGCACCATATTGGACACCCAGTTTGAATGTTTGACAGGAAAAATGATCTTAGCCTTCAAGAGTTTGTTTAGTGCAGTTTTTATTTGACTCTCTAGGTTAGGATGAATTTTCCTTAACTTCTGTTGCACTGGTTTTTGTTTAGAAAGCATTGGAATAGTATGCTGAATGATCGATGCATCGTATGTTTTCAAATCATCATATTTCCAGGTGAAGACATTTTTTTTTTCATAATAACCTAATGAATGTTGTTCTTTCTTCTAAAGAAAGTCCTAATCCCAAATTGATGTTTTGAGTGTTTTCCTTAGTACCTAGGTTTATCAATTCAAATCTTAAAGTGGAACTTTGGAGCTTTGAATTGGTCACCTGTTTAAACCTGTCTTTAATATCATAAAGATCTTCTAGCTCAACCACTGGTTTTGGTATTGAGTTTTCTTCTTACTTTTCCTTCATTTGAAGGTCATGATCACTTTCATAAATGATTTGATCATCATAGGACTTGTCGAAAGTCAAGAAATTTAGAATGTCTTCGTCATGATTAAATACTCGCCAATTGGTGACATTGTTGGGAATTGATGGTCTAAAAATTAACTCTACTGAAAATCTGTCTGGGCTGTAATCTTCGGAAGGTAGGAGTTTGGAGGTAACATTAGCTAGCAGGTTTGCTACTGCATTCTGGGATCTAGGGATAGGAGAAATATTGACTGCTAAAAATTGAGATATGAGTTCCTGCACCAAAGACTGATAGTGTTTGAGATGACTAGAAAGACAATGAATTGTATTTCTAACTTGTTTTATAACAATTTCTAATTCACCAAACACTCTCGAATATAGAACTTTAAGACCAATAGCTTTATAGAGTTGTTGAACTAAGGCCTCATATTCAGCCGTATTATTTGTGCATTCAAATTCCAATCTACATGATAACATAGTTTTTTCTCCTTCAGGGCTAACTAAAATACACCCTACTCCTGCACCTTCACTAGATTTAGACCCATCAAAGTATAGTGACCAAAATAAGGTATTATCAACAATTTTTTTTACAGTTTCCTCAGCAATATTGACACATCTTGATCTATCGGTTTGTGAAAAAATTTCAATTTGGGATCTGAAATTATTAACTGAGAAAGGAGATGGTTGGGCAGTGAAATTGCCAAAGAATGATTCGGATGAGTAATTCCCAAAAATATTGTTATTGAATGCTATTGGTTGATTTTCCTGTTCAAATTCAGTGACAGTATGGGTCATATGTTTCTCCCGATAGATTTTAATCTGATTTGGCTTTCATTTATAAGGTAGCCACATATGGGACCAATTGGTAGAAATATAAACATGGAGTTTCTCAGACCAGTCTCTACTCAAAATTAAAGCATAAAATTCAGGTATATCAGTGATTAAAATATCAATTCTCTGAACCACTCGTGGATCAGCTAATAATCTGATAGTTACGGAGTTGATTTCCCCTAACACCTGGACCTTAGTTCTATCCAACTGTACAAGATGAATTGCAGATTTTTGGGGTTCAATGTTTAGTTTGGAACAAACTGAAGCTGGCATTATGTTAGAGGATGCCCCTGAGTCAATCAAACATTTGTGTAGATTTCTATTATAGATCTCATAGGTCAAGAGAAGAGGGGGACTATGAGAATTTGATCTATCTCCAATTAAAATTGCATCAGTAGCTTCTACTCTACCAGGAGGTGGTTGACCTGAATCATTTGAAGCTTTGGAGAACACAACATTAGGAAGAGGTGAAGAAGGTACTCCATTTAGTTCCTTAAGAAGTAATTTCTGCTGATGGCTGAGTTTTCTAAGTGAAAACATAGTAATGTTTGCCTTTGTCTTCTTCATATCATCGATAATATTGTAATCCATTCACTCTGATACTACCAACATTTTAGATGTTGAGGGTATGTTTGAGGATGATGGTTGATTTTGGGATGTTATTGCCGCAGATTTCTTTGTGGGAACCTTTTCTTTTATAGTAGTGGTACCTGCACTCCTTTTCTTTGAAATTGATTGAACATGTTCATGAGTACCTTTACTCCTGGTAGTCACAGTGAAAGCTTCTAGTTCATTTTCTGTATCGGAGTTAGGTAAAATGAAGTCCCACATCCCATGGAATTCGACAATCTCCTCTTCTTCGGGTTCCTCGGATGGCAAGACTGTTTCATCTTCTTCTTCCTCTTCAAGATCTGAGTCTGCATTAGATATAGCATTTGGTGGTTTTGAATCAGGTTTCTTAAAATTTCTAAATGGTCTCTTTGTTGAAGTTTCAACTACTTGTTTTTTGATTTCAACCATTTCATTTGACATAGTCTTGAGGACCTATTGTAGACCCTCCATATCATATGGATCTTTAGGGGTTTTCTTCTTTGAATCATCTTTAAAAGAAACTTTTTTGGATTTTCTATCTTCAAGAGCAGCTTTCTTTTCTAAAGCAATAATGTATTTCTCTACAGCAAGCGCCTCTTTCATGTTTTCAGCTAAAGTTGGTTTTGCAGCTCTATCTACAAAAATGGCTATATTTGAAGGTAGGGCTGTTATATACCATTCGCTTCTGATCTGCTCACTTGGTTAAGAGTCGGTTGTAATCTTATTCAAGAGTTTATTGAATCACGAATTGAATTACTTGATAGGTTCTTTAGATTCTATCCTAAGATTCGAAAGATCGTTGATTAATGTTGCTAAAGATCTATCATCGCCATACTTAGTGAGAAACTATTATTGAAAAATGTTCCAGTTGGTAATGGATCCAGAGGGTAGGGAAAAATACCAAGACCCAACTAATCCTTTTAAAGTATAAGGGAAAATCCTAACGACAACATCTTCCTCTGTCACTCCTTTTAAATTAACTGATAACATGAAATTGTTAATATGTTCTTCGGCTAGTGTTCTAGCATCTGGATTAAATTTCGACAACCATTTTTCAGGAGAATCTGGCAATGGGTGTAATGGTGCAGGCATAGTGACCGCACCAGGACTATTCCATGGATTCTAAGCCATTGTAGAACTCATAACAAATGATATTTCTAATGAAATTCCAGATGTTTGGGGAGGAGTTGATATTGAAGATTGAATAGGTTGGGATGTTGAGGTTGCTGATCCCTGCTGAACAACAATGTGTAATGGAGGAGTGGATGGTTGACTTTGCACTGGAGAAGATGAAATGGAGGATGATGATGAGAAAGTCTCATTGTCTGATCCTTCAGTGTTATTTTTAGCCCTTTTCCTTTTTGGTAAAGGCAACTCAGTAGGTTCAATAACAAGCTTTCCGCTTTGAAGTCTGGTGAGAGGGTGAGGTAGATTGAATTGCGAAGTCTCACTGCCTTGAGATACTTTAGATTTCTAAGGTGTTATTGAAAAACCTTGAAGTTTCTGGATGAGAGACTGAACCTCAGGAGACTCAGGACTTAATCGATCTGGAGTATGGTGGGATTGAGTAGTGGTAGTTGACTCCTCTTCTTCTCGTTTGAATACTGGTGTTCCAGAATGCAAACGGGAGGTCCGAGGTGAGGTGGAGGGAGATTTACTCTTAGAATGGTCTACAGGTTTTGGTTTGCTCGCCAGTCATAGTTCATGCCCTCCTTCTAGCGCCAAAAATGTTGATGCCTCAAAAATCGCTGCAACAACGTTGGGGAAAACCACCCAGTCTGGACTTTAAAGGCAGCTCCTTTTCCATTTAGTGTGGTGGCTCAGACAGGAAATAATGGGACCAATTTCCCAATGATGAATAAAGGGGATGGATAAATGGGTGGTTCTCTAATATAATGATAATGGATGAATGATTTAATCTAAAAAAGTAAAAATATGAATAACTATCCTATCCTGGGAAATTTCTGGTTTTAGTGTAATGTTTGATAATCTTTATCCAGAAACAGGCATATAGATGACTCTATTGGTAAACAAAGACATTTATTCATATGACAATTACTTTGTTCAAGTAGTTGAACAAAGTAATCATTAAAACATTATTACACTATCCTTTATATATCATTGATACATATATGACTAAAAGAATAACACTCCTTAAACATTCAATAGTGAAAAATATAAGGATTGTTGTTAAAAACACATACATATATCCAATGATAGTAAGAGTAGACAAATGACAATTCACATGAAAGAATGAAATAAGATCATAGATAATAGTACCATATGTTATTTGGATCACTCCCGATATCAATCACATTCAAATTCCTTTTTCAAACTTAGAAACACTTTCACATCAAGGCAATAGTGCACATCCCATCAAAGCTTTCTTCGTTAGAATTCAGAATACTAGCCCAGTCTTTATAAAAAATATACCAAAAGCACTATAGTGCACCTTATAGATTTGAGTTTATACAAAAACTGAGGACCCTTTCTAAATGCATGAAAAGCTCTATAAATACTAATTAAGTTAACTAACTACAAAAATAAAATGCTATTAATTGGTACAACTAAATCATGAGTATCTTCTCAACAATAGGTTTGTTTGCAGTCGGTAGCATGATTCATTGTTTCGGATGATCTCCTTTTGATTTGAGCTGGAAGATTGCAAGCATCGGTTCGAATTCTGGAGGACGAGTGAGACAAGAATGTAGTTGAGCTGAGTATGTGGCATCATGGATTTCGGGAATAATACAACCGATTGCATCGGTTAAAAATTTGAGGGTGGCCCTTTGACTGTATGGTTTTACTAAGAAAAACCAATATGTATCCCAAGTTAAACTTTGGATGCCGACAATTAATCTTCCATTCTTCTCCAATTCTTGATTGCATGCTTGTTCCAATGTTTTTGTTGACAACAATTTACCTGGAGTGCATTGCGAAATCATGTTAGAGAGATAAAGAGTGTTATTGATTAACTCAATTAAATTACTTGTAGATAATCTACATCTGGAAATTTCTCTCTCTACTTTCAACAGTTGTGACTGCCATTCTAAGAAAAGGATCTCCTTGTGTGATTCTAGAATTTTAGGTAGATTTGCGACCTGCCCTTCATTGGTGTCTACCAAGCAAGAAAGTTTGTTAGAGTCTCATCGGCCTGTTCCAAATCCTGCCTAGCATCAACTGATTTATCAACTATTGATGCAGTTATATCACAAAGGGGCTCAACCAGAGAAATGTTATGACATAACAGTCTTAACTGTGTAACCAATGCTTTGTTGATTTGTAGAGCTTCGGATCTGAAATCTGCTGGTTACGGAAGACTCTTGAACTTCTCTACTTGATGTGATAGCTGAGCGATTTGCTCATCTTTCATTTTCATCATTAGTTCATTCATTGTCTTTAACCTGGCCAACGCTTCGGATAATTATTTTTTCTTTTGTATTGCCCTTGAGTCTATCCTCTATTTCTCCTCAAGCAATTGTTTATTCAATTGATTGTTTATTTGCTGCTGTGTTGATAGTTGCTATTGCAACTGTTCAATTTTCTGTTGTGCTCCGAACACATGTTATTGCAACGAAACAATTGCTTGGTCCTTTTCTTTAAGTAGATTATTTACTTTCGATGCCTTATCCATAGTGGCTGCCAAATAAGCTCCAACATACTGAGAAGGTTTTGTTAGGTCATCGGAAGGGTTAAACTCTTCTTTCCACACTACATTAGCTATCTCTTTTTGTGCTGGAAATAGGGAAGATTGATCAAGTCTTCTGCTTTTGCTTTGTCTTTTCACTATAGCCCTATGTTTGGGACTCTAAAAGACATCTAATGAAGGTATGTCTTCTATCTGCTTAATAATTTGATCGGATGGATCTTTTGGAATCATTTCTAAATCCGTGCTAGTGGGTAGGTCGCTGGTTCCTTCATTCGGAACCATTGTTGACGATGTATCTCGTCCATCTATTACTTTGGGTGTGCTGGCACCTTGTGGACCTTCCAGGTTGCTTATAATAGAGTCAAATTGTTGCCATTCTTCAAGGAGTTTAGGATCAATCTGAGTATCCATATTGATATTTTCGCTGCCCTTGTCCTGTTCTTTTTTCTACTCTTTCTCCTCCTCTTTCTCTTGCTCTTTCTCCTACTCTTTCTCTTTTCATTTTTTGAGAATCTTCCCTATAGTGGGAGGCTTGTCAATGATTTGTTGTTCAGGCTCACTTGACTGTGTTGTCGGGGTAGTAGCTAATAAGCCCAAATGTAGAGTTTGCAACCTCTGTTCTCTGAGCCTATTGAATTCTACTAGCCTTTCATCATTATATCTCATTTCGGCCAGCGTTTGTACATGGAATAATGATTCCGCCGAAGAGAGTAGATCATCAAATTCATTTTTTTCATGATCAAACCTTGTAAGTTTGGCTTGTTCAAGCATAGTATAGGCAACTTTCCTTGGATCAAATTGCCTATTAGGAATGGTTTCAAGATTGAGCATGTTTATTCTCTCTGCCTCCTCCTCCGCATGCTTATAGTCATGTAAAGTATAAACGCCGCATCTCAAAGGAAAAGTAGGCCAAGCCTTCTTTTTAGAAGTCCTAAGAGTCTTGGATGTTCCTATTGTTGTTATTTGGTAGGCCAATTCTCGGGCTACTAGCTTGTCAGGTACATACAGAGGAAGGACATGAGGTCTTGCGAGGCTACCAAAAACCCTTATGTATGTGAACTTGTCTTCCCCAAACCAATTTCCTACAGCGTTTTGGTCAACCTCTGCTTCTGAAGAAATCTTTGGGGTAGGCTTATCAAAAATGGCATAATAAATAGGTAACATAAAGCCATTATAGATTTCATATAAGTGGTCCTTATAGTGCACCTTCCATAAATTTTGATGATAAATGTGAATTGGCATGGGGTCTTGTGAAGTCCATCTCCACCCAAGTACAAGAAATTCAAAATTGAAACAAAGAGTATCTAAAATATAAGCACTATAAGAAAACGGAGGAATAGACCTATCGGTCACACGAGTTTTTGCTCTAAACTCAAGAATTGCAGTGGCTAATTTATCTGACAATATGTTTGCCCAATCCATTACTTCAATGTTAACTGCCGCTTCCATTAAAGGAACCATTTCTATAGTGAACTTTGCATAATCACACAATCCCCAAATTCTACACATCATTGCCCCGACATAACAGTATGGAGAACATAATGAATCTAGAGATTACTTACCTGAAGATTCATGTTTGTGCCTTGCGGGGTTCTGTCTCCACTCCCGAATTGGGGCCGATTAAGTATCATTCTCGCTTGTGAACTTCTCAAGAAAGACTTTATTGTATTTCTTTTGAGGTTCGGGCAAGTGATACATTTTCCTTCAGTCATTAGGCTGAAATGAGCCAAGAACCCTTCCGTCAATTGTACAAAATGTTCTGTTTAAAACTGGGATCTCCTCTACTACCCATCGCACTACATCAGTGTATGGAATAATTTTTTCACGTGCTGCTATTCTGTGGAGAAATGAATAAACTAAATCTTTAAGGGAAGCCTCTCATTTTCTAGTTGAATCTGCAGTAGCTTGTACTGGTATTGTCTTAGGCTCCTCTACTTCAATTAAATTATATATGCTTTGCCAACTTGTGTTTCCAAGGCCAAGACACGTAGTGTCTAAAATCAAACCCTTTTTGCTTGGTCCCGGATCAGTGGTGGATTGCACTATTACTGCGGGAGCCACTACTACCGCGGATCTCTTGGAATTCTTTCCCATTTGGTTTGAACTTCTTGTTATTGGAGGAGTCCTGCGCAAGGAATAAAATGAACGTGATATAGAGAATAGGTAGTATGAGCCAATATGAAAGAATTATATCAATTAGCGAATAATGAAAGGTTATAGTGATATTGCCGTAGATACAATCTCAGGGAAGATCTCGGCATAACTGCTTCATTAATTGGCCGCTTAACCTCTCAATAATGGTAAAGGAGTTTTTAAATACCCATCATATTGTTTATATGCCGAATGATTCATTCAATCATGGCTTGGGTTTTTTGGCGGATAATCGAAAGTAAATCGCTATCGGCGATTGATGAAGTGAACGGGAAGGCTTTAATAATAATCCAAAATAATGCACGCAAGCCTTTTAAATCTATTTTGAAACTCGCGCGTTGATTTATTGGATCGCAATCGGGGATGAGCTCGGGTCGTATTACTTATGTCATTGCGAAATCGCTGATCACCGATGGCAATATACTTTATCGCATCCGGAGATTTAAAGGTATCATAAACATGTGCTGCTCTACACCTTCCGATTGCCGATAGCGATATCGCATCGGAGAAATAGGGGAGGGCCTTTCATTATATTTGTTGTTCGCCTTTCCTGATAACCGATAGTTGTTCACTTTTCGGATCGGAGTAAGTCAATGGGTCTTGCATTATGTTTTCTTTGTTGCTGCGATATGCGATCTTGCGATCACTTTATCACAATAATAAAGAATTTTATATTTATTCATAAGGCCGATTTTATTATAGTTCAAAAGGTTTATAATATAACGTTTCCATTGGACCTTTTGATGAAGGATTTTCTAATGATGAGTTGATACCAATTTATTCACACATCTATGTTTAAAAGGGACCCATTTCATATTATAGTTAAAAATAAAAATTTTATGAAATGGGGGGTTGTTGTATAGCACAACACAACCTTCGGATAACCCTTGAAATTTTTTGCCTGTAATAGCAGCTGTGCAATTTTTTCTTCTTTAGTTTTCTTTTCCTGTTGAGTTGCCGCTTGAAGCTTGTTGAGTTCTTGAGACAACTTTTGTTGTTTTGAAGAGCTTGTTGATCAATCTTTTGTTTCTCTAGACTGAGCTTCTCTTTTAGTTGCTCATTTTGTTGTTTTTTCTCTACTAGCTATTGCTTAAGTTCTCCGATCTTCTACTGTTCCAATGCCATTTGATCTTCAAGTTGGGTGATCCTTAGATACTTTTCCTTGATCAATTGGCTAACTTTAGAAGCCTTGTCCATTGTAGCGGTTGTATAGGCACCTGCATACTGAGACAACTTGGTTAAATCCTCAGAAGTGTTGACTTTTGAGTCTTTCCATATGACATTCGTTAGTTGAGCTTGAGGAGATGACAGTCTTCCCTCGTCAAATTTACTCCTTTTCCTTTGTCTTTTGACCACAACCCCATGCTTTGGACTGTAAAATACATACAGGGTTGGTATTTCCTCTACCTTCAATACAATTTCTTTAGAAGGATTCTCTGGAATTATTTTACTGTCCTTCTGAATGTTCACTATGTCGACTGCCCCTTCAATTGTAGTATTAGTAACAATAGGCTCTTGTGTTGCGGTCGATTCTAGTTTAAGGATGTTTTGATAGTCATTCTGGTTCTTCACCATTTGGTCAAACTGATCCCATTCCTTAATTAAGCTAGAATCAATATTTACATCAATATCTAGGAGCTCGCTAGTCTTTTCATTTATCTGCTCCTTTTCGGGACTTTGCTCCTTTTTGGGACTCTTCTCCTTTCTGGGAATCTTCTCTTTTTCAAGACTCTTTTTATTAGTTTGTTCTTCACTGTAGCCTTCTTGCTGCACCATAGGGGTAGTGGCCAATAAATCTAGAGGCAGCGTTTGTAACCTCTCTGCCCTGAACTGCATAAACTTATCTCTCCCACTGCTCCTGATTTGATCTTTGCTAGATGTTTTACCCATGAAAATAACTCACCTAAGGTGAACAAGTCATCAAATTCTGCTGTATGATGTTCAAATTTGGCAAGTTTCACCTAACTAGTGAAGTTGTAAGCCAGTGCTCTTGGATCATACTATCTCTTAGGAATGATTGCTAACTACAGAATTTTTATCTTCTCATTTTCTTTCTCTACATATTTTAAATCATGCAGTGTGTAGGTACCATAGTAGAGGGGAAATGGAGGCCACATTTGTTTCTTGGAATCTTTGAGGTTCCTTGACATTCTTGTTTCTGTTATCCGTTAAGTTATTTCTTTGGCCAATAGCTTATAAGGAATGTACAAGGGGAGAACATGTGGATCTATGGTGCTGCCAAAAAGTCTGACATAGTTGAACATTTCTTCACCAAACCAACTGTCGGTTGATGTTAGGTCAATGCTAGCCTCATTGGATAACCAAGGGGCAGGTTTGTTGAATATGGCCTGATGGACGGGTAAAAGAAAACCATGGCAAATTCTATATATATGATATTTATAATGGACCTTCCACAATTACTTATGATAAATTTGAATAGGGGTTGTGTCTGAAGGCATCCATTTCCAACCAAGAATGGGGTAATCAAAGTTGAAACAAATAGTATCCATGATGTAGGCACTCAAATAGAATGGGGGTATCATCTGAGTAGTTACAAACCTATTTCTTCTATAATCAAGGATTTGGTTGGAAATTTTATTTGATAAAATGGTTTCCCAATCAAGTATATAAGATTTGATCACTACTTCCATTAAAGTGACCATTTCTATGGAAAACCTAGCTGAATCAAAGACTCCAAAGAGTCTACCTATCATAGCACTAGCATAACAATAAGGAGATGCTAAGGAGTCTACAGAGTACATAACAGTGGATTCATGCTTATGCTTGCTTGGGAAATGCCTCCATTACCTGATAGGGTCTGACTCTACATCATTCTCCTGAGCAAAAGCTTCTAAAAATGCTTTGTTGTAATGTTTTTGGGGGTTTGGCAAATGATACATCTTCTTGACATCTTCTGCCCTGAATGTCCTGAACATCCTTCCATTGGCTGTATAGAATACTCTATTGGTTATGTTGATACTTTCTATAACCCATCTCACCAGGTCATTGTATGGTAACACTTTCGCACAGGCTGCTATTTTGTGGAGTAGGGAGCTTTTATCAGTTGAAACAGTCATTTCTCCTTCTTCTTCAACTTCGCTTAGATCCTCGGCTTCAAGTAAATTATATATAGCCTCCCATAAAGTCTTGATGAGGCCTGCATAGGTAGTGTCGACTATCAGTACCAACTTTGTTGGTTCATCTTTCGTTACGATAGGGGCCTTTTCTTTCCGAGCTCTCTTAGAAATTTTTGCTAGACTGATGATTTCGGATTCACTCTACAAAACGAAACAGAAGGACGTAACAATGGAAAAGCTTGTTCAAACCTAATGCAGAGCGCACAGGAGTAACAACAACTAAGCACAATAGATGCTACGGATCTATGATATATTAAGTCACCATGGATGAAATGCTTGAAATATTCAACCATAACTACTTCTTAATGATTTCCATGTAACTTTCAATGTGAAACTTTAATGTCGTGATGATATGTCGCATCGCAAATTTATAATGGTCCTTTTTAGAATGGGTAGCGTGACTTCCCAATCAATTATTAGCAATAATAGTATATCACAGATTAGGAGTTACAAGTGTCGTGCTTAAATGGTTCCTTAGCATGGCTGCGATTGCGATCAGTGTTGAGCTGGCATGGGGAGGCGGCATGCTTTAAACTTAATAAATCTTTTCAAATTTTATTTATAATTGATTTATAACTTTAAGCCACACATGTTCATGATATTTCGTGTTTTTCCTTTTATCAAAAGCATGCTTCACGATAACAAAGTCACATCGAAAGATTTCAAAGGAACCTTTTGGGATGTGTCTTATGATTTTAGCAATGCATGATTACGATCGGCTCATCACATCGGAAGTTTTCTATGGAAGACTTGGAGTGATTTGTTGATGAGTAGAGATATGCAAATTCCGATAGAGTTATCACATCGGCGGATCTCAATGGAACACTTTAAGTCACTTATTGATATAAAGGATGTGCGCAATGCGATATTTTCCCTTTATAATTATTTTCGTTCGATAAAGCCTTATGATAAGGTTTTATTATAATTCAAATTGGATTGAACCTTATCAAGAGGACTTTCATGGGTTTGATAGATTTGCAAACTTTGATTGCGATTTGACCTACCGTAAAAGCCAGTTTTTTTATGACTTATTATAAAATTTAATTTTCAAACATTTTATTAATTTTATTTATATTCTAAAGGGTACCAATTTCATATTAATTTTTTTTTTTGAAAATTTTTGAAATGTGGAGGGTTGTTGTAGAGCACAACAATTAGTGATTCACTGGGAGAAATAGTTATCTCCAAAAAATAATGCAATATCTAAAACACTCTGAGTTTGGAAACAATTGAGGATAGAGAAAACCATCTATGAATAGCTATACAAAAATTAACTCTAAATGAAAGGACAATTTTTTGCAATTTATTTTACAATCCCTTAAAAATTAAAACATTTTTGGTTTCTTCAAGTTTTGATTGGTTGATAAAGATAAAGTAGGGGGCTCTCCCAAAATAGATTTTAAATTTACTCTTTTATCATATGTAGTGCCTCTACTCCCAGAAAACATCTATAGTCTCGATAGGGTTACCTTTTGACCATCAGTCATTCATTGTCCCATCCATCTAAGATTATAACTTTTGAAAGATAAATCATGCTCATATCTATATATATATATATATATATATATATATATATATATATATATATATATATATATAATTTCTTGATTTTTATATTCTTTTAATTTTTAAAGATAAAAAGCCATTGCCCTGGCTTGGGAGCCATCTAATGGCCTATAATTGAACTGAATAAGCTGGCTCATGACGAGACCCCTTGTCTTATGATTATAAGCCATTACCCTATTTTGATATGCAGTATTGGTAATGTCAGTTTAATTAGTTCCCTATGATCATGGTAAGTAGGGTCATGATGAGACCTCTTATTTTTTATGTTAGACATATTTTAGAATTACACTCTGAAAAATCATAAACTTAGTGGATGGGGTGAATGACTTTCTCCTTAAGAGTTTATGGATGACAATTTTAGAGTTATGGATGCTAAGCTTGGATAAGTCTTTACTTTTTATTAACAACCTCTCTTAAATTTAATAAAACTTAGAATGATTTACAGTATTTTCAAGGTTTTGGAAGATTTTGTAAACTTCAAAGAGGTCTTCAAATTTTAATGTTTTATTCAACTTTCCAAAGCTATAATCATTTCCTTAAAAGTTTCTAGCATTTGAAAGCAAGTGTTCACAATATTTTCTCAAAAATATTTTCAATAGTAAAAGGCCATTGGAAGTCTATTTACAACTTTATTTTCTATAATAAACAAACTTGCATAAAGAAGATTTACAGGTAAGAAGGGGTTACCTTCTTAAGAAAAGAATTTCTTTAATATAAGCCCATTCACAGGAAGAGAATCTCCCTTTCCTGATAAATCTTGTAGTATGAACGTTGATGAGCCTATCCTTTTAATGATTTTAAATGGTACAAGCCACATCTTTTGAATTTTGGTATGTTTACCTTTGTCTTCATGTGCTTTGTCCCATTTCAACATGAGATCACCTATTTGCA
Source organism: Pinus taeda (assembly GCA_000404065.3). NCBI lineage: Eukaryota > Viridiplantae > Streptophyta > Pinopsida > Pinales > Pinaceae > Pinus > Pinus taeda. The sequence continues at coordinate 116,165 of APFE030592056.1, read as the reverse complement.
ATGTTTTTGTGCCGATATAACTTGCATCAGAAGAAGTTTAATGACTTGTTGATGTTTAGCATGAGTGTTTTTGGCCTTCTCTCTTTCCTCCTCCAATTTAAGGATTTGTTCAAATCTTAATTGAATAGAGGAAGAAGGATTTTCTTCAATAAATTATACTAGGGCTAGACATGGGAGTGCTAAGTTTGAAGGTATTACAACTTCTTTCCCATACACTAAGTTAAAAGGAGAAGTACGTATTGAGGCCTTCTGAGTTATGCGGTTTGCCCATAATGCAAATATCAAAAATTTATGCCAATTCTTTTGATTTTGGTCAACAATTTTTTAAATAATCTTATGAGATTCTTATTAGTTGATTTTGCCAAGCCATTACCTTAAGGATAGTAATTTGTAGAATATTTTAGTTTAAAATCTCTCTTAAGAGAAAATTCAACTATACTACACCTAGAAAAATAAGATGCATTATCAAAAAGAAGGGCATTAGGTACACCAACCCTGGTAATGATGAATTGATCAATGAATTCAATGATTGCATCAGAGTTGGCTACCATTAATGGAATTGCTTCTACCCACTTTGTGAAGTAGTACGTGGCTGTAAGGATGTATCTGTGTTGCTTGGAAGAATGTGGAACGATATCTCCTATGATGTCAAGCCCCCATTATTCAAATGGTTGCTCAATGTTTATTGGTTGTAAAGGAAAGGCTGGTTTCCTTTGTCTCCCACTAGCAGTTTGGCATATCTTGCATTTCCTGACATAATCAACGACATCTTTAAACAAAGTGGGCCAATAATATCTAGCATGTATGATTTTGTGTGCTGTAGTATCTCCTCAAAAATGCCCACCTGCTGGACCATCATGTAATTCCTGCAAAATCTTTTGTGCTTTAGTTTTTTCTAGGCATCTTGATAGAATTTAATAATGATTTCTTCTGAATAAAACATCATCAATGATTTTGAAGTGTTTTTCTTTTAATCTTAAGGCACGTTTGTTTTTTGTAACTGAAATTAGCAGGATCATATCCATTTTTCAAGTAAAATATCATATCAGCATACTGAGATTTAGAATTCATGATACTTATCTCATTCACTTGAAGAGCCTTATCTGATCTTCATGTTCTCGAATATTATAAGCTCCTACTAATACCCTATAAAAACCCTACCCTCTCACAATTTTTGTTGGTTTAATATCAATATCATACTCCGGTAAAGTTTTTACCCAATTAGCTCTCTTTTCTCCTACTTCCCTTTGCACTAGCAATTGCCTCACTACAGAGAATGGGACTATTTCTTTTGTGCGTGTTTTTAGGAGAAATGGTCTAAAGTGTTTGATAGATTTAAACACAGCAAAAACTTGTTTTTCTACTTCTGAATAGTTGAGTTTAGGGCCCTGCAAATTGGAACTAAAGAAAGATATAGGTGCTTCTACTTGTTGATCATTCACTTGTGTTAAAACAACAACATAAGATGTTTCAGTTGCCAAATTATACAAAATAAAATGATTAGAAAATTTGTGAGTATTCAATGCATGAGCATTAATAATTGCCAGTTTGATTGAGTCAAAGACTTATTTTTCCTTATGTCCCCATTTGAAAATTGAATTTTTCTTAATCATAGTTTGTAGAGGTAAGACTATATGAGAAAAATCAAGAACAAATCCTTTTACAAAATTTATCTCTCCCAAAAATGATTGCATTTATTTCTTGTTATGTGGAAAAGGAATATCAGAAATCTCTTTTATTCTATCAGGATCTATATATATGCCATATTTGGATAAAATAAATCCTAAGAGTTTGCCTTCATTTAGAGCAAAGAATGATTTCTTGGGATTTAGAGAAATCCCATACCTTTTACATCACTCAAAGACTAGTTTTAAATCATGTAGATGATTGGCCATTTTCTTGGAAAAGACAGTTATCTTGTCTAAGTAAACAACAACTAACCTATTGATCAAACCTTTGAAGGCTATATCCATGGCTCATTAGAAGGTAGCTCTAGCATTTATCAAACCAAAAGGCATTTTTTGATAAGCATATGTTCCCCATTTAGTTCTAAACATAGTTTTTAGTCTATTATCTGGATGAACCAGTATCTGATTGTATCCTAAAAAACCATCAAGAAAGGACATTAACTCTAAACCAGCTACTGATTGAAGTATCTGTTCCATTGTTGGTAATGGGAAATTATCTTTTTAACATGCCTTATTTATATTTCTAAAATCTATGCAAATCCTAATATCACCATTCTTTTTTCTTATAGGTACCAAGTTTGAAACCCATTTACAATGTCTAATCAGGAATATTATCGTAGCTTTCATAAGTTTATTCAACTCTTCTTTGATTTGACTTTCCAGATTTGGGTGAATTTTCCTTAACTTTTTTTGTACAGGTTTCTCATCAGAAATCATTGGAATTGTGTGTTGAATGATAGAAGTATCATAAGTTTTCAGGTCTTTGTAATTCCAGGTAAAAACATTTTTATACTTGTTTAATAATTTGATGAAAGAAAATCTTTCTTCTGATGTGAGTTCCATCCCTATATTGACATTTTGTGGTTTGGCTTCAGTGCCAATGTTTACTAATTCAAAATTTAAAGTAGAACTTTGAAGTTTTGCATTAGTGTCCTCTATAAATCTATCTTTGATGTCATAGAGATCTTCTAACTTGACCACAGATTTAGGAATAGAATTCTCATTTAGTTTTTGTTTTAGCTAAATATCATGATTGCTTTCATTAATAATCTGATCATCATAATATTTTTCAGAAGTCAAAATTTAAAATGTCTTCATCATGATTAGATACACTCCAATTGGTGACATTGTCTTGGATAGATGGCCAAAAAATTAATTCAATTGAAAACCTATCTGGACTATAATCCTCGGATGGAAGAAGCTTAGAAGCAACATTAGCCAATAAATCAGCTATTGCATTCTGAGATCTAGGAATAGGAGAAATATTGAATGCTAGAAAATGAGTTGTGAGATCTTGAGCAAGGGATTGATAATGTTGGAGATGTCCTCAAAGACAATGAGTAGTGTTCCTTAGTTTTTTGATGACAATTTTGAAATCACCAAATACTTACAGATATTGAATATTCAGGCCTATTGCTTTATAGAGCCCTTGAATCAATGCCTCGTATTTTGCAGTGTTATTGGTACACTCAAATTCTAGTATGCATGATAGCATATTTTTTTCCCCTTCTAGACTAACTAAAATACACCATGCTTTTGCATTGTCATTGGATTTTGATCCATCAAAATATAAAGACCAAAATAAAGGCTTATCTATAGATTTATTTACAAGTTCGTCAGCAATACTAACACATCTTGAGGTATCAGTATGAGAGAAGTTTTCAATTTGTGATGTGATACTATTAACATAAAAAGGCGATTGTTGAGCATTAAAATTTCCAAAGAATGATTTAGATGAGTAATTTCCAAGAATGTTGTTATTGAAAGCTACAAGTTGTTTTTCTTGCTTAAAATCCATTACTGTATGGGTCATCTATTTTTCCCGATCTATTTTGATCTAATTAGATTTCCCTTTATAGGGAAGACACATGTGAGACCAATCAGTGGAAATGTAACCATGGAGTTTCTTAGACCAATCCCTACATAGAATTAAACCATAGAACTTAGGGATGTCAGCAATCAATATATCAATTCTTTGAACTACTCTGGGATCAGTCGATAGCCTAATGGTAACTGAATTAATCTCTTCTAAAAATTGAAATTTAGTCTAATCTAATTGAATGATATGGATTGTAGACTTATGGGGCTCAATGTTTAATTTAAAGCAAATTGAGGCCAGAATTATGTTTGATGAAGCCCCTGAATCTATCAGACATTTATGTAGACTTGTATTATAGATTTCATAAGTCAAGAGAAAAGGAGGAGTATGAGAATTAGACCTATCTCCGATAAAAAAAACATCAGTAGCATCTACTTTATCTTATGGTGGTTTACTTGATCCTTTATTTGCCTTGGATAATACACTAGTTGGAAGAGGAGAAGAAGGTATTACATTTAACTCTTTAAGTAACAATTTCTATTGAGTTTTTAGCTTGCTATGTTTATGAAAATAAATATTTTCTTGGGTTTTCTTCATGTCCTCCACAATGTTGTAATCCATAGAGTCAGAGACTACTAATGTTTTAGATGATATGGGAGGATTGGAGGATGATGGTGGATTTTGGGTAGGCATAACTGGGGTTTCCTTCATGGGAACTTTGTCTTTAGTAACAACGTTTGAATTTTTCATCTTTGGATTTGTTTGAACACACTCTACTACATTTTTACTTCTAGTATTTACTGGGAGAGCTTCCTTTTCATTTTCATTGTCAGAGTTGGGCAAGATAAATCCCCACATCCTATGACATTCAACTATTTCCTCTTCTTCCATTTCCTCCGATGATAAAATTGTGTCTTCATATTCATCATCATCTTGATTTGATTCTGCATTCGATATAGCATTAGGTGGTTTTGGTTAAGTTGAATTATTTCTTCTAATGTTGCTAAATGTTTTTTTAGTAGAAGTTTCAGCTACTTGCTTTTTTATTTCCACCATTTCATTGGACATAATTTTGAAAACCTTTTGTAAACCTTCCATGCCATATGGATCTTTAATTACTTTCCTTGTTGGATCATCTTTGAAAGTAACCTTTTCAGATTTTCTTTCTTCAAGAGCATTTTTCTTTTCCAAAGCAATGATACGTTTTTCAACAGAGATTGCTTCTTTCATATTTTCTGCTAATGTAGGTTTGGCAGCCCTATCAACAAAAATGGCTATGTTTGAAGTAAAGTAGAGATATACCATTCGCTTCAGACTTCTTCAATAGGCTTGGATGTTGCAGGAATTTTATTTAGCATTTTATTAAATTGGGAGTTGAAGTCTTTGATGGGTTCCTTCGATTCAGATTTCAAATTGGAGATATTATTAATCAAAGTCACTGTGGGCCTATCATCTCCAAACTTGGTTAAAAATTGCTCTTCAAAAGCATCCTAGCTATTGATGGATCTTGGTCGTAATGAAAAATACCAAGATCTAGCTTCCCCTTGTAGAGTGCATGGAAAAATCCTAATAAAATCATCTTCTTTTGTTACCTCGTTCAAGTTTATTAACAACATGAAACTGTTTATATGTTCTTCAGCCAATATGCGAATGTCTAGATTAAATTTTTGTAACCATTTTTCAAGATGAGCTAGTAATTGACTTAAGGGTGCAGACATAGCAACAACTCCTAGATTTTTCCATGGGCTTGGTTGAGGTTGATTATGTTCAATTGTCGAACTAATAGCATAAGAGGGTGAAGAGGCAGTTGAAAGTGTTTGGGTAGAGGATGTTGAAGTACATGTACACTTATGGACTATGATCTTGAGTTGGGGAATGGATGGATGAATTTGCAATGGTTTAGATGGAATGGATGATGATGAAGAAAGAGTCTTACTGTCAGACTCTAAAGATGTCTTCCTAGCTCTTATTCTACTTGGCAGAGGAAATTCGGCTGGTGGAATGCCAAGATTTTCACTCTAGGATCTTGTAAGAGACTAGGATGGAATATATTGCAACACCACACTGCCTTGGGATAACCCAGACTATTCTTGGGATATTGAAAGCAGTTGGAGTTTATGAATTAAGGTATATAATTCAGGCGGTTCAAGAGAAGAATTGTCAGGTGTGTTTAAGTTTTCAGCAGTGGGTGTTGTATTTTCCTTTCCAACTTCTCACTTAAAAATAGGAGATTTAGAATGTGAAGGAGAAGTTGGAGGAGATGGTGAGGGGTTTTACTCGTAGAATGGCCTATGGGTTTGGATTTTCTTGCCATTCACAGTTTATGCCCTCCTTCAAGAGCCAAAAATGTTGATGCCTCTAAAATCTCAGCACCAACATCGGGGTTAACCACCTGGTCCAAACCTTAGTACATCTCCTTTTCCATTTGGTGAGGCGGCTCCAATTGGATATTATGGGACCAGTTTCCCATATAATGAATGGTTTGATGGATGGTTGGTTTATAATGTATAATAAGGATGATAATTTCTTTAACCTATGACTCTAAAATAAACAAATATGCTTATCTAAACCCGGGTAATATATTAACAATGCAATTTCTGATTATTTCTAATAGACAAATAATCATATAGATGAGTTATTAATTGATAGAAAGATCCATTCATAGATAATGATTACTTTGTTTAAGAAATTAAACAAAGTAATTATTAATAAAACATATCGCATTCATAACAATAGATATAGCTGACATATATCTTTAAAGTAAAACAATTCTAAATCTTCAGAAATGACATCATAAAGAATTATTTAAACAACATACATATATCAACAATAGCAAATTTTAAAAGGAATGCTTCATCACATAAGGAAACAAGAGAAAATAACAAAGATAAAAATACTGCATGCATTTGAGTCTTTCTGATGTAAAGAACACTCTAATTGCACTTTCTTGTTTGAGCAAACCTTCTAGGGGATACAAAAGTGCAAGTCTTGAAAATTTTCTTCACGAAAATGTAGAACCTGGATCCACTATTGATAAAAAAATATTCAGAAGTACAAAAATGCCACTTCTCAAGTCAAATCTTATATAAATTGAGGACCCTTTCTTCAAAGACATGACAGGGTTTAAATAATAAAATAAAAACTAAGTGTCAATAAAATCGCTTTGAGCTGTTGAAACTGCAAGCATGAAAATCTGGGATTTGATTCATGAAAATATGAGTATGATAGCCTTTTAACTGATTCATGGTATCTACTTCTTCTCTTGCACTTGCAGCTAACAAACTAAGAGAATTTGCTAAATTTCCAGAGGATGACTCAACCTAGAATGCAGTTGAGTTGTGTGCGTAGCATATGAAAGTTTGAGAACCATGAGATTGATAGCATCGGCAAGGCATTTGGTGGCCATTTGCTGATTGTGCGGCTTTACTAGGAAAAACCAAAATGCATCCCAAGTCAAGTTTTGCACTTTGCCGATTTGTTCTTCTCTGCTGGCCAAATCCTATTTCCATTGATCTTCTAGTGCTTTTACTTTTGGGAGCTTTCTTGGAGAGCAATCAGAGATCAAGTTAGTTAGATATAAGCCGTCATTTACTAGCCCGATCACATTGTTCATTATAGCCCTAGCTCTGGAAGTAGCTCGTTCGATCTTAATTAACTATGATTCCCACTTTGAAAAGAAGATTTCTTTGTGCGATTCTTGGATTTTCAGTAGATTAGAAGCCATGCCTTCTTCTGAACTCTTCCAAGAGAGAAATTTTGTTACTTATCATATGCATTTTCAAATTCTAGCCTGGTATCAACTGCCTATTCAATGAGTGATGCAGTGATAGTGCACAATGGGTCAACTAATGATATCTTATGGAAAATTATAATTAGTTGTTGAGATAAGGCTTTAGTCACTTCCAGGGCTTCTTTCCTGAATTTGTCAACCTTCGAATAACCCTTGAAAGACTCTACCAGTAATTGCAGCTGTGCAATTTTTTCTTCTTTAGTTTTCTTTTCCTGCTGAATTACCGCTTGAAGCTTGCTGAGTTCTTGAGACAACTTTTTTTGTTTCTGAAAAGCCTGTTGATCAATCTTTTGCTTCTCCAGAGTTAGCTGCTCTTTTAGTTGTTCATTCTGTTGTTTTTTCTTTGCTAGCTATTGTTCAAGTTGTCTAATCTACTGTTGTTCCAATGCCGTTTGCTCTACAAGTTGGGTGATCCTTAGATCCTTTTCCTTGATCAGTTAGCTAACTTTGAAAGCCTTTTCCATTGTAGAAGTTGTATAGGCACTTGCATACTGAGACAACTTGGTTAAATCCTCAGAAGGGTTGACATCTGAGTCTTTCCATACCACATTCATTAGTTCAACTTGAGGAGTTGAGAGTGTTCCCTGGTCAATTTTCCTCCTTTTCCTTTGTCTTTTGACCATATCCCTATGCTTTGGACTGTAAAAAACATCCAAGGGTGGTATTTCCTCTACCTTCAATAAAATTTCTTTAGAAGGATTCTCTGGAATTATTTCAATGTCCTTCTAAGTGTTCACTGTGCCGACTGCCCCTTCAATTGTAGTATTAGTAACAATAAGCTCCTGTGTTGCGGTTGATTCTAGTGTAACAATGTTTTGGGAGTCATTCTAGTTCTTGATCATTTGATCAAATTACTCCCATTCCTTGATTAAGTTGGAATCAATATTTACATCGGTATCTAGGAGCTGGCTGGTCTTTTCATTTGTCTACTCCTTTTCAGGACTTTGCTCCTTTTCGGGACTCTTCTCCTTTTGGAGACTCTTCTCCTTTTCAGTACTCTTCTCTTCTTCAGGACTCTTCTTAGTAATTTGTTCTTCATTGTGGCCTTCTTTCTGCTCCATAGGGGAAGTTTCTGATAAATCTAGAGGCAATGTTTGTAATCTATGTGCTCTGAACTGCATAAACTTATCTCTCCCCCCTGCTCCTAATTTGATCTTTGCTAGATGTTTTACCTCTGAAAATAACTCAACCAAAGTGAACAAGTCATCAAGTTCATCTGTCTCATGTTCAAATTGGGCAAGTTTCACCTGATTGGTGAAGTTGTAATCCACTGCTCTTGGATCCTACTGTCTCTTAGGAATGACTGCTAACTTGAGAATTTTTATCTTCTCTATTTCTTTCTCTGCATGTTTGAAATCATGCAGTGTGTAGGTACCACAATGGAGGGGAAATGGAGGACACATTTGTTTCTTGGAATCTTTGAGGTTTGTTGACATTCCTGTTTCTGTTATCTAGTAAGTTATTTCTCTGGCCAATAGCTTATTAGGAATGTACAAGGGAGAACATGTGGATCTGTGGTGCTACCAAAAAGTCTAACATAGGTGAACATTTATTCACTGAACCAACTTTCGATTGATCTTATGTCAATGCTAGCGTCATCAAATAACGAAGGGGCAAGTTTGTTGAATATGGCCTGATTGACGCGTAAAAAAAACCATGGCAAATTCGATATATATGATATTTATAATGGAACTTCCCCAAATACTTATGGTAAATGTGAATAGGGACTGGGTCTTGAGGCGTCCATTTCCAACCTAGAATGGGGTAATCAAAATTGAAACAAATGGTATCCATGATGTAGGTGCTAATATAGAATGGGGGTATTGTCCGGGTAGTTACAAAGATATTTCTTCTATAATCAAGGATTCAGTTGGCCATTTTATCTAATAAAATGGTTACCCCATCCATTATACAAGAGTTGATTGTTGCTTCCATTAAAGGAACCATTTCTATGGAAAACCTAGCTAAATCAAAGACTCCAAAGAGTTTAGATATCATAGTACCAACATAGCAATAGGGATATGCTAAGGAGTCTACAGAGTACATACTAGTGGATTGATGCTTATGCTTGCTTGGGAAATGCCTCCACTGCCTGATAAGGTCTGACTCTACATCATTCTCCTTAGTGAAAGCTTCTAAAAATGATTTGTTGTAATGTTTCTGGGGGTCCCACAAATGATACATCTTCTTGACATCTTATGCCCTGAATGTATTGAACATCCTTCCATCGGCTGTATAGAATGCTTTGTCGGTTATGTTGATACTTTCTATAACCCATCTCACCAGGTCATTGTATGGTAACACTTTCGCACGGGCTACTATTCTATGGAGGAAGGAACTGACTAAATCGTAAAGAGTATTTTCTGATTTTATCAGTTGAAACAACCATTGCTCCTTCTTCTTCAACTTCACTTGGATCCTCGGCTTTGAGTAAATTATATATACATCCCATGAAGTCTTGCTGAGACCTGCATAGGTAGTGACAACTATCAGTACCAATTTTTCTAGTTCATCTTTTGTTATGGCGAGGGCCTTTGCTTTCCAAGCTTTCTTAGACATTTTTGCTGGACTGATTATTTTGGATTCACTTTGCAAAATGAAACAAAAGGACGTAACAGTGGAAAACTTGTTCAAAGCTAATACGCAACACACATGAGTAACAACAATTAAGTGTAATAGATGCTATGGATCTATGATATATTAAGTCACCATCGATGAAATCCTTGAAATATTCAACCATAACTGCTTCTTAATAATTCCCCATAACTTGCAACATGAAACTTTAATGTCGTGATGATATGTCGCATTGCAAATTTATAATGATCGTTTTTAGAATTGGTATCTTGACTTCTCGATCGGCGATTAGCGATAATCGCATATCGCATATCGGGAGTTAGAAGTGTCGTTCTTAAATGGTTCCTTAACATGGTTGTAATTGCGATCAGTGTTGAGCTGGCATGGGGAAGCGACATGCTTTAAAATTAATATTTTTTTTTAAATTTTCTTTATAATTGATTTATAACTTTAAGTTGCACATGTTCATGATATTTTGTGTTTTTCCTTTTATCAAAAGCGTGCTTCACGATAATAAAATCACCTCGGAAGATTTCAAAGGAACTTTTTGGGATGTGTCTTATGATTTTAGCGATGCGTGATTGCGATCGGCTCATTGCATCAGAGGTTTTCTATGGAAGACTTGGAGCAATTTGTTGATGAGTAGCGATATGCAATTTCCAATAGAGTTATCACATTGGCAGATCTCAATGGAACACTTCAAGTTCATTATTGAAATAAATGATGTGCGCGATGTGATATTTTCCCTTTATCAATGTTTTCATTTGATAAAGCTTTATGATAAGGTTTTATTATAATCCAAATCAGATTAGAACTTATCAAGAGGACTTTCATGGGTTTGACAGATTTGCAAATTGTGATTGCAATTTGACCTACCCTAAAAGAAATTTTTTATATGACTTATTATAAAATTTAATTTTCAAACATTTTATTGATTTTATTTATATTCTAAAGGGTACCCATTTCATATTAAAGTTTTTTATGAAAATTTTTGAAATGGGGAGGGTTGTTGTATAGAAAAATAGTGTTGCAAGTTAAGGAGAGGCTTAGGGATTTGCAGATGGATAATGAAAAAGTGTTCAGGAGTGGTTATTGATCCGATTTTCAGGCCTATTGAAGATATGTGACAAAATGACCTATAACAATTTTCACCATGAAGTACAAACTCAGAAGTAGTGGCTAAGGACTGAAATGATTTAGCTTGTGACAAGTCTAGATCAAGAAAAATTGGTCGAGATCATCATCTGTTTTAATATATTTTCATCATGATATCACTGCTAAGGGAGGCATACTCATAGTCAACATATAAGCCAAATTACACGTAAAATGATCAAAAGTTTTGTCCACTGATGACAATGTGTGGACCCATGATAAAGTGGTTATATGAATGATCATAGGCATCATATTTTGTGATCTTATATGAATCCTGAATTGTAGCCTGGATGGTTGAAACAAGATCTTGGGTCTTCTATCTCATTCACTTGATTTTTTGATGTACCAGTCTAATCATGTGAATAAATGAATTGAAGTTGAACTTGGTAGACACCATCAAATTACCGGTCGATGATGTAATCCATCAATAGATGTGATCATACTTTGTGATCTTCTACGATTCCTGAAACATATCCTACATCGATGAAACCAGATATGGGGTCTTCTATCTCATTCACTTGATTTCTTGATGTACAAGTCTAACCATGTGAATAAATGAATTGAATTTGAACTTGGTAGACACCATCATATTACAGGTCGATAACCTAATCCATCAACTAATGCGAGAGAAAGCACTGATAAATGATAATGGTTTTCAAGGTACTATAGTACAATATATGTGGTATGAATATATGAGTTGAGGTCGAACACCACACAAAATATTCTCGTTGATGACCAATGATGAAAACTTGTCATTGAGAGAGAGAGAACTTTCCATTGACATATGCAAGCTCCAAGGTACCAAAGGGCGTTTCTAACTCAACTTCCTGGATAATGAGCTGATGTTGACAAGAAGAAACCTGTCGTAGGAGGGCTTTCATGTATCTCACATCAGTGACACAAAATGGGTATCAAATTTTGATACAGAATGATATATATGTGGAACTGGGTTAGGAATGACAAACATGAATGAAGGTTCAGTATTGTAATATATATCAATTGAAGAAATTTTATTAAACATATCAACAACACTTTATGGAGTTGGAAGCATTGTCCCAAAACTGAATGTATATGCTTTTAACATGGTATGATTAACCAAAGAGGTAAGAAGATTTCTGAACCCAACAATCATGATGATGAAGTGAAAGAGCGTCATGGTCAAGAGTGACTCATTGCCATTAATAGGTTAAGTAGCCCATTTTCCCAATTTCCCCAACCATTTCAGGTCAGTACCTCTTTATTTTTTATAATATTAAGGATGATAACTTATGCTTGATCAATAAGTTCATCCTTCAAATCAAACCCTCTAAGTATTTTTAATGAACCTCAAGAATAAGTGGTTTGGTCCCTTCATGTTCGAGGAGTTACACATTGTTTGATGGTTTTATGAGTCAAATGAATGTGTAACTCAACTTATTTTTCATGTTTAGAATGTTTGGAAAAGAGGTGAAAAATAAAACTCCAAAGGTTCATTTTTGTAAAATTGTCTCTTGAGTTTGAAAAGGTGGAAAACTATACTCAAGAGGACCTCTTAGTTATGTTCGACTAAGTGATTCCTTTTCCATAAATAGTCTATCTCAGTTTGGAAAAGGGGTAAACTTATACTAGGCAAACATATTTTCATTTGCTTTAACAAATAAAAAAAGAGCTAAAAGAGGACTCCTCCTAGAGGAATGAGTGATATAAAGGGTAACAACTGGTATGGAACTACGAAAAACATATAGAGGTTGAATATCTAGCTAATAAGAGAACTCATCACAATGGTTCGTCAGGAAAGGGTAAAAAGCAAGTGAAAGTGGATGATCGAACAAGAATATGGGGGTGATGGAATGAGAAAACCAATGCTTGTCTAAAAAAAAGGTTGATAAAAATGGAAATCACGAGATGTAGCATGAAAATTGGGTCATTTCCATGTAAGATTGAAACATGTGGAAACTATTCTTGAGAATACTTGAAGATGGTTTCTTTTTCACACAATCTCAAAATAGAGAAAAACTATGCTTGAAATAATTTTTCAGGTAGCGAGTATAATGACTCAATTCTACGCACATGCCCCCCAAGCTTCATTTCTTTAACCTAAGTAGACTACTAGCTATTGTTGGCTGAAATGAAGGTTCATTTACGAGATCAAGTGAAGGGCTCAACTCGGAATTTATAAGATCTAATCAATGACACTAATTAGAAGGGGATATTTTTCATTTTTTAATGATCTTGAAACATGAAAAAAAACTATTCTCATAACACCTTGTTTCATTTTTTAACTAGCTTGACACAAGAAAAGGAGCTATGCTTAGGGAGATTGTTTAATTTTTTAACGATATTAACACAAGAAAAGAAACTCTCCTCTATGGCCTCTGGTTATATTAATCATGGCTCCATAGAGACCATGGCTTCCAAGAAAATCTCATCACATGGGAGAAAAGTGTTCTAGAAGGGATACAAACCAAAGGATCCAATGGAAAGATTAGGTGACAGTGCTCTCATTACATCACTTAATAGATCATGAGTAGATGTGGCCATGGAACATGTTGCCACATAATTAATATGTGGTGGGGGAGATACCACTTGCATATAAGGACCATTTAGGGATGTTAGTTGATTGGGAGTCAAATTAGGAGCAATGAACGAAAGTTGTTTAATGGTCATGATTATTCCTTCATGCGGGAAACACATCACATGAAAGCGTGAAGAGACAAGAGCTCACATTTCATAAACATAGTCATGTCGAAGTAGTAAAGTAAAATCCAGAGGGCTTTGGACTACCATCACATTCATATAGACAATATTTCCTCCCAAAGTAATAGGAAATTAAGGAAGGATCTCCAATGGTTTATTGGTTGCTCTGTTAAAATCCAATAGATTCTAGCTAATGGACAAAAGCTAAAGAGAACCAAAATCCTGCATAGAAGTTGAGGACATGATACTAACATACACATCTTAGTATATTAATGTGCCAGGTACATCCATATTACAGGGTTGTACTATGATATGAAAGGGCATGTAAGGAGGAAGACAATATCTTTTCAGTCGACTCCAATTAAAGGAAGTGACCATGCTACTTGGACAGGGTGTCATGGGAACGAGAGAATTTCCCCCTTGTGTTATGGGAATGAGATAAATACTCCCCTATGTTGTGGGAATGAGAGGATTACCCCACCCCCCATGCCGTGGGAAATATTGGAGTGTTCCCCCTTGTGTCGTTGGAACAGGAGGACTCCCCCTAGTTCATTAGAACCTTAAGAAACGAGAAGAACCCGCGTGCTATGAGACTCACTCTCTATGGAAGAAGTATTATCAATGGAATGAGGAATCAAGTCAACCATTTTCTAAACCAATGGTTGTTCAGTAACAAACTCATGGTATTAGTGTTTAGAGAGAGTGGGTTGACCAGAAATGGATTTTGATCAATCACTGCATCAACAAGCTGAAGATCAGGGGAAAGCTTCCTTTAGAAAACTAGAAGTTGCAGTTCGGAAACAATAAGATTTCGCAACAATTTAGATGCTCCATGCATATAAGGGAAAAGTTGAATTGTATGATTCCCTTCAAATAAATTATAGGGAAAATTAAGTTTACCCTTCTTTTGGTCAACCTTATGATCAATAGTTGATGGTTTATCTCCAACAAGATCTCTAAAAGCTCTCAACAAAGGCTGAGGTGATCTTGAGGACCACACTTCTAATGCCATGGGAATACCATGACAATGTTTATGAAGTTGGTCACCCTTACATAACTTTGAAGGGGATTTAACTTTTTGGGGCTAATTAGAAGGTTTATCCATACTAGTTACATTGGTACAAATGGTTGCTTGGTTACCCCATGCTTATTTTTCTTCTTATTTTTCATCATTTTGTTCTTCCTCTTAGCTTCCTAGTTACTAGAATTAAGACTTTCACCAGGTGAGGAGGAATAAAGGGATGAAGAAACAATAGGAGAAGAAAGCAATGGTTCAACTTTTGGATCAAATTGATGTTGATGTTGTTTAGGTGGAGGATAACTTAGTTGAGAAGTAGTTTGGACATTCAAAACCATAGGGGTCAAAACCAACCAAACTAGAAATCTAATGGTAAATCAAGGAAGGGCCAATGTTTCCATATAAAGAGAACCAATATTTCCAAAATAAGGAAAATGACCTAGATTCCCATGAGAGGTGTTTCCTTGATTTGTAGACTGGGGAATTGTCACCATTAGTCTCAACCTAAGATCCACTAAGGAGTTGTTCGATAATGAGGATATTCTTCCATGGTCAATTAATTGATTTTACAAGTTAGAGACAAAATAAAACAAAGGGGTGTCTAGAAAGATAATGACTACCAAGTCTCTGTGAACTGCAATATACCACTTTCGTAAACTAACGAGTTATGTATGTACATGAAATCACCCTGAATGTTGTACTCAGTGTATCATGAGTGAGAATGTGTGTGACTCGGATCCCAAAGGTTGTCTTGCATCCTATGGTGGAAGTATAGTCCATAGTAGTGTTTTATAATGCGTAATTGTTCGATGAGAGAGTTCCTATATGCTTATCATGCATGGAGTTCCATCCTATATACCTGAAGGTACATGGAGAACAATCATATACATTGTTGGAAATAATTCTGAGGGGGGTGAATCAGTATTAGCAATTTAACAATATTTCATTTCCATAAATAGATTTATATACGCTACTTCTGTTAATGAAACTTGCGTGTATACGCAACTCTGTTTAGAGCAACCAACGTATACCTTGCAAACTTATAATTTAGTTAGTTGATCTTTAATCTGTGTCTGTGTGTCAGAACCATATAACCAGTAATCAGATGCAGTAAACAGAGTAGGCAATCACACACATGAACACAAGATATAAGGTGGAAACCCAATGTGGGTGAAAACCACCTGCTGCAATCGTCTCTATCTTTCTTTAATAAGAAAGTTCATTTTACAAATTTTGTACTGGTGCAGCCTTATACTAGTATGCAGGCTTCTACCTATAGAAGGCTACAACCTTCTCTCATTCTCCAGCTTTTCCTGGAAGGGAGCTACTATGCCCTTAGATCTTGTACTAGTTGATGTGTTTACTAGTACGTAGGTGCTGCCGTAGAGAAGGCTACAACCTTCTCTTTTCTTCCAGGGACCACATTTCATAAAATTTTTAGAATGGATCCATCAATAAAAATCAAACATTAAATATATCCGCATTAATCAATCTCCTTTGTACTAAGTAAAACTGAATCAAACGGTCACTTTTGTGAATATTGCAACCAGAATAGAGTACCAGTAACTAGAACCCAGAACACTACAACAGAAAACAATAGTAGCTAAAATATATTTTATGAGACGTACACTACTTCAATGTGTCGAACCTCCATTCATACACAGTTATATGAATGCTGAACTATGTTGTTCATGCTCCCCCTCATTGTAAGCAAGGTCTGTAAAAGATGTTCTACAAGAAGAACATGACTCTATACATAAATGACCTTCCTATCACCAAAGACTCATACATATATCCATCTCCCGACCAAGTGGGGATATACCAAAACTTTATACATGATAAAACAATAAAATTACATCATCCATCCTAGGCATAGTGGGGACACAAAATAGGTCATTACATGACCTTGATAATAAAAGATATACATGACATAGAGATAAAATATCTAAAACAAGACTATGATAGTCATCAATAACTACCATCAACAACATCTGTCAATCACTATCCAGACTAGCAACCATGATCTCCCTCTACACCTGAATCAAAAACAATAGTGAAATTGTGCCAAGATCTTCTAAGATAATGCCAACAATGCATTATTAGAAGTATATTCTCCCCCTAAACCTGTGCCAGATGATCACTGTCAGACCCATATCAGACTCTTTTCATCTTGAGTCTGGCCCACTAATATTCTTCAAACCAACATATACGCGGTTGTATCCATAGCGACTGGTGTATGTACACTGATACGCTTCATGAAAATCGCACAAAACCATTGTTCTCTGACACAGATAAGTGTCAATAGCAAGATGATGCATCAACTAATCCCATCTTCCGTCTGAGGTATTCAAATGTCTCTCTGGGCAGTGGGTTGCTGAATATATCAGCAACCTATTTCTTGGAGGGAACATACTCCAATTTAACCTTTTTTTCAAGCACTTGTTCCCGGAGAAAATGATATTTGATAGGTATGTGCTTGGTCTTGGAATGCATGATTGGATTCTTTGAAATACTGATTGCACTTTTATTATCACATAGAATGGAGATGGGTGGAGTACATGTGATCTGAATGTCTTCTAATGTTTGCATCATCCAAAGGAGTTGTGTGCAACAAGATGCAACAACCACATATTCTGCTTTAGTTGTAGATAATGTAATTGAACTTTGTTTCTTGCTGAACCAAGACACTAATATGGAACCCATATAGAATGCACCACCACTAGTGCTTTTTATGTCATCCACGCTTCCTACCCAATCTGCATCTATATATGCATGAAGTGTAAGATTTGTATCTCTAGGATACCATAAACCAAAGTTATGTGTTCCATGAAGATATTTGAAAATCCGTTTGACTGCTTGAAGGTGTGATTCCTTTGGATTTGCTTAGAATCTTCAAACTATTCCCACTGCATGCATGATGTCTAGTTGGGTACCTGTTAGATAAAGTAGACTACTAATCATGGATCTGTAGGATGGTTTATGTACAACTGTTGATTCATCATTTGAGCTGAGGTTGCATCCTGTTACCATAGGGGTACATACTGGTTTACAATCTTCCATGCCATATTTCTTCAATATCTGCTTGAGGTACTTGGTTTGTGATAGAAAAATACCATCTTTATTTTGTTGAACTTGTAAACCAAGAAAATATGTGAGCTCACCAAGCAGGGACATTTCAAATTCTTT
>APFE030592056.1:82113-93090 GCA_000404065.3 Pinus taeda | reverse complement strand
GTTGGTACATTGTATTTATGCAATGGTATTTCTAACTCTGTTAATGCTTTAACTTCCAAAGGAGCAGATGCAGCATTATGGCATCATAAGCTGGGACACATGAGTGAAAAGGGGATGAAGGTTCTTCACTCAAGGAATTTGTTGCCAGGTTTGAAGAATGTTGATTTGGACTTTTGTGAGAATTGCATTTATGGAAAACAGAAGAGAGTCAGACTTCTTAGAGTTGGGAAAGAAAAGAAGAGCAAAAAATTAGAGCTTGTGCATACATATGTATGGGGACCTGCTCAGGTATCATCTATCTGTGGCTCTCGTTATTATGTTAGTTTTATTGATGATGCAACTGGAAAAACTTGGATTTATTGTATTAAGAATAAATCTGACGTATTTGATACTTTCAAGAAATGGAATGCTTTGGTTGAGATTGAGACAGGAAAGAAATTGAAGTGTCTTAGATCAGACAATGGAGGTGAATATTGCAGCAAAGAGTTTGATAGATAGCATTCAGTGCATGGAATTCAAAGAGAGAAGATAGTTCCAAGAACACCACAAGAAAATGGTGTGTTAGAAAGGATAAATAGAACAATCATGGAGCGTGCAAGGTGCATGAGATTGCATGCAGGATTGCCTTTACAGTTTTGGGCAGATGCTGTAGATACTGTTGTTTATCTAATAAACAAAGGGCGTTCAAGTTCCTTGGATGGTGGTGTTCCATAGAAAGCATGGATAGGTAAAAAGGTAAATTACTCTTTTTTAAAGCGTTTTGGTTGTGAGGCCCTTGTCCATATTGATAAAGAAAATAGAACAAAGCTTGAGGCAAAGTCAAAGAAATGTACCTTTATTGGATATGGTGTTAATGATTTTGTTTATCGCTTATATCATTACGAAAATAAAAAAATCATTAGGAGCAGAGATGTAATATTCAATGAAAAGGTCTTGTATAAGAATCAGTTGCAGGAAAATAAACAAGAAAAGGAAAACAAGGAATACGCAGTCCTTAATGAAATCACTGAAAAAGTAAAGGTCCTTGAAAATAATAATAATCAACAACCACAACAACAACAACAACCCCAACAACAAGAGGCACCCCAAACACCTGAAAATGGTGTTAGAAGATCTACCAGGATAAGTAGACCCCTTGAACGATACTCTCCTTCCTTATATTATTTATTGTTGACTGATTCTAGTGGAACCGAATGTTATGAAGAAGCAATGGAGGCTGAAAGAAGGAAGAAGTGGGAGGTAGCCATGGAAGAAGAGATGGACTCCTTAATGCATAATCAGACTTGGGACTTAGTCAGGTTTCCTGCAGGAAAAACTACATTGAAGAATAAATGGGTTTACAGGCTGAAGGAAGAAGATGGAGGAAAACAGAGGTACAAAGCGAGACTTGTGGTGAAGGGGTTTGCATAGAAGAAAGGTATTGATTTTGATGAAATATTTTCTCCTGTTGTTAAAATGACTTCAATCAGAACTATTTTAAGTCTAGTAGTAGTTCAAGATTTGCATCTTGAGCAGTTAGATATAAAGACAACCTTTCTCCATGGGGATTTGGAGGAAGAGATATATATGCAGCAGCCACAAGGATATGAGGTGAAAGGGAAGGAGAAACTAGTGGTGCAGGTTGAAGAAGAGCTTGTATGGCTTAAAATAGGCTCCAAGGCAGTGGTATCTAAAATTTGACAAGTTTATGTCTAAATAAGGTTATACTAGATGTCACTCTAATCATTGTGTTTATCTGAAAAAGAAAAATGATGGCAGCTATATTATATTGTTATTGTATATAGATGACATGCTTATTGCAGGGTCTAACATGGAAGAAATAAATGTGCTCAAAAGAAAATTGGCAAGTTCATTTGCAATGAAGGATTTGGGAGCTCCAAAACAAATCCTTGGTATTAGAATCACTAGAGATAGGAAAAATCGCAAATTAACATTGTCTCAGAATGAGAACATACAAGAGGTGTTGAAAAGATTTAATTTGCACAATGCAAAACTAGTTAGTACACCTTTTGCTAGCCATTTCAAACTTAGTAAGGAAATGTGCCCAAAGACCCAAGAAGACATGGATTATATGTCTAAAGTTTCATATGCATCAGCAATTGAAAGCTTAATGTATGCAATGGTCTGCACAAGGCCTGATATTGCACATGCAGTGGGAATTGTAAGCAGCTACATGAACAATCCAGGAAAGGAACATTGGATGGTAGTGAAATGGATTCTCAAATATTTGAAAGGTACCACAAATCAAGCATTATGCTTTGGTGGTTCAAACATTTCTCTACAGGGATAGTTGATGCAGATATGGTAGGTGACAGAGATAACAGGAGGAGCACTACATGACATGTATTTACTGTTGGTGGAACAGCTGTCAGTTGGGTTTCAAAAATCCAAAGTGTTGTTGCACTTTCAACAACAGAAGAAGAGTATGTTGCTGCTACAAAGGCTAGTAAAAAAATGATTTGGTTACAAAGGTTTATGGGTGAATTGGGTAAGGAGCATGATATGGGCGTGTTATAGAGTGATAGTCAAAGTTCCATTCATCTTGCAAAGAACTCAACATTTCATTCCAGGACTAAACACATACAACTCAAGTACCATTTCATCTGATCAGTGTTGGAAGATGGAGAGTTGAAGCTGGAAAAGATACACACTAGCCAAAATCTTGCAGATATGCTAACAAAAGTTGTAACTAGGGAGAAAGTGAGAATATTCTTAGTTTCAATTGGTCTTCAAGGATGACAATGAAGATGAGAAATAGCCAGGTCTAAAGAGGAGTCATTGTCCAACAAATGAAGCAGCGGTGGAGTTGCTACAATATTCTCCAAGTGGGATATTGCTATGTGTGGAGCATGATAGTTCAGAGGTCTTTGTTTCAGCCGGATGTATACCCTAGGAAGTTTGTACACCCCCCCATGGG
Organism: Pinus taeda; assembly: GCA_000404065.3. NCBI lineage: Eukaryota > Viridiplantae > Streptophyta > Pinopsida > Pinales > Pinaceae > Pinus > Pinus taeda. Next base: position 90,173 of record APFE030592056.1, on the reverse strand, counting down.
GGGGGGGGGTGTAGGGGGGACTTGTCCCCATCGCAGGGGTCTGGGGGGGCTGATCCCCCCCGGCTAGGGGGTCTGGGGGCTAGCATTCCCCTGGTGGGTGCTCGTGGGCAGCGCCCCTAAAGCTAAAAACAGATTTAAATTTGCCTTGTAAAAGTATAGTAATTTCTAGTCAATCTGGGCCGTTCATTAGGCAGATGATCTAACGGTATAACTTATGTTAAGTTTAGGGTTTTTTTTTCCCTAGAAGGCAACCCCTCTCTTCATATGAGGGCATTGTATTAAGTACGTGTAATATATGTGTATTCTCTAAGCGAGAAACAGAGAGGTGAGACTGTGAGAAAAAATAGAGGATATTATAGAAGATCTGTTGTAGGTTGTATCTTCATTTTGCTGGATAATAGAAAGGAAAGACTGACTGTTCAGTGTGGACATAGCCCAAACTAGGTGAACCATGTATATCTGTGTCTCTCTTGTTTTATGTGTTTTCTTTGTTTATATTTCTGCAATGTTTTATGTGTTCCATTGCTTCGTAATATATAATTTTATAACATATAATCATACTCTTTTCTTCTAAATAGATTTGAAGTTTAGAAATTTCTTCATAGAGACCATCTTCATCTAAAGCATCCAAGAAATCATCATGTTAAAAGCCATCAAAAGTCTATAATCATTACCATATTCATCTTCATCGCTATTTGATAAACCATCGCTATCTTCATGAGTATAGTAGCTCTTCTTAATTACATTTTGTTTTCTATTCCATTTTTCGAGTTCCTTACCTTTATCAAGCTTATCTTTATGAGGACATTTGGCTACATAATGACCAACTTTTCCACAAGAAAAGCATTTGTAACCTAGTTTACCTCTGAATCTTTCAGAACCTCGTTGAAGGTTTTTGACAAAGTTTACTTCTTCCCCTCCTTCTGAAATGTGTCCTGATTCATTGAGCTCTTCTCTTCCTGAAGCCTTGATTGCGGCTTCTCTCATATCTGATGGACCTCCTTTTCTCATTTCAACAACAATTAGGATTTCGTGCAGTTGTTTCATAGTCATGCTCTGAAGATCCTACTTTTCTTCTATGGGGCCATGTGTCACCAAAGAATTATCAAGTTGGCCCTATAAACATCACTTCTTCATGCCACATGTCACATCATCAATGGTCCATGTTAGGAGTCATTCCATGTCATGTGTACATCGCATCCACATTTGACATGGAATTTTCCACCTCATCTTCAGTCAAGGGTTCCATTGGGTCCGAGGCCTCCATGCAAGTGATACTTTCTAATTGAACAATGAAAGAGGGTTTCATGTTCCACCCTTTGTCAACATCGCCAATGTGCCCAAGCTTGGAATAACAAATGTCTCACCCCTACGACACAACTGTAAAAATCGAAGGTAGGTGTTAGACATTTTCCTATCTAGCATTTTCTGTCAACCATATACGCTTTCACAATAGCTCCTAGCAGCCGTAGCGTAGTACATAGTGAATAATCCATGAAAAATAATGACAATTTTCCATTGTTGTGCTCCACTAAATTCACACCTTCATAGTTTTATGATTCTTCCTTTATAAATTATCAAGGCTCTTTTGACATGAATGTAGATTTATTCTCTACAATGCTTGGCTTGAAATTTTAAGAACTTCAATGGCCTCGCATATCCATCCCCATGACATGGGATGCAATATTTTAGTGTTATACCACAACTAGAAGGAAATGCGAAGATCAGCCATACGCAACATAGATCCCCACAATATCTTAACATGCCATATGTGACACTTTAACAAAAAAGTTCATTATGTTTAAGACACACATAATTATTTCTCATTATAGCATACATCCCATGGATTTACACACACCACAAAATTTTAATGGGTTTATTATATATCCGTATGTTGTATTGGCTATAGGCCTTCAATAACTTTTACATAGTAGTTGTTCAAGTTATTCACACATATCATATAATGGAAATCACACAGACCCATAATCAATTGGTAACATCAAACAATCAAGCATAATCATATAAGTAACTCAACAATTGAGGAGCATATCAACATCACAAGGATCAACAAGTCCCTTAAAAGCATGAGAATCATTCGAATAATTATCAGATTGCAACACACAAGAATACATACACTTCATTGATAGTGTTAACACACCCATTATCATGTAATAACATTAATGACCATTCATATTGCACCAACATGCACAAAGATACAAATAAGAGATTTAGCTTAGTAGTTGGATGAAAAACAACTGAGATAGGGACATGAATTCTCTTGGGACCTATAGGCCAACTACCACCCTCAAGCTAGATTAAGTGCCTTGTGAGTGAAGTGCTCAAGGGAATTTCACACAAATCAAGTCACAACACATGAGAATCCAAAGCACAGAGTACCTCCACCTATTAACTAGGAGTATAAAGAGCATAATGTCTTCAGCGAATCCAAAGCACAAAGTACCTCCACTGATTAACTAGGAGTCTAGAGAGCGTAGTGTCTTCAGCCAAACAACATTTCAGGTAATCTAGAACATAGTGGCTCCACCTATCAACTAAGAGTCTAGAGAGCACAGTGTCTCCACCCAAATAACGCATTAAATAGTTTTAACTCTATGAGACCGCCTCCCCTAAGATTTGAGTCCACTTGGAGTTAATCAATAACCTAATATCACTAAATCCCACAGTTACGGCAAGAGCTAACCAGCCTGCCATAGGGCATTAAATGCCTGGTTAACTGCATGCCCTATAACCATATAACACACAGCACGGGTGACGAGATAAATGAAAAATAATGGCTGTGTGTTATATGGTTATAGGACATGCAGCTAACCAGGCATTTAATGCCCTATGACAGGCTGGTTAGCTCTTGGCCATAGTTACACTCTAGAGTTTAGAGGTTATGATAATGAATAATAGACTAAGATATTGAAAACTTAAAAATATTGAGTAAGTGCAAATCCGTGCGAAACCATTGACTGAACGCTGATCCTTGTGAAATTAGATAGCATAAATCTTTCTCGATATACCTCGATTATCCTTTTGTAAAATAATTATTTTCATAGTTTTTAACAAAGGTAAACTGATGGACACAGGCGGGTTTGACTCGATAATAAACCTGTTGTATCCCAAATTCCATCAGCATCGCATATCCACACAAGAACATTTAAACGATCTCGACAATTATAATGCGGCAGCCACTGTCCAAAGAAAACTGTAGAAGAGGAAAGTGTATGGTTAAGGGCGGGCCACATGCACCCCGTAGAGTCGCCATCATTTTTTTGGCCTGGCCGGAGCTTGAATAAGATTATGAAATTGTTATTTTTAAACGAAAGCGAATAACAGCGGTTGGCAAAATTTCGGAATACAGAGGGCCCGACAACTCTCAAAAGACGCGATAAACACAGAGCTCCAATCCAACATTCCTAGATACAATGTCAGTCATATAAAATGACTAATAATAATGTTGACTCTCCGCTGTTTTAGGTCGCATGATCAATCCGAAAAGGAGCACTAGCTGCTTGTTGGGGATGAAAGATAATTTGTTAAAAACCTAAATATGCGTATGCATGGGTCGTATACGTATACGTATCACTTAAACATTGTCCCCGAATTTACTTTTATTCAATGCTTTTATAACATTGTTTAATCGTGTTCCCAACACACTCGGCAGCACATTATGTAATATAATAGTTAACTGATCACGACAGATTTATATAGGAATCTTTATTTTCTTAATGTTATTCACACTCAATTGAATAAAATAATATTGTAACTGGTTAATTGAATTGAATTTAAAGAATCATGGCATGGATTGTTAACCTCTGTATGTTAATTCTATCTTCAAAATTTATTGCTTTTAAAAAATATAATAATCTAAACGCTCGAGAATATATATCTATATACAAATTCTGAAACACGTTTTTATTTTGATCCAGATAAAATATGCACTGAATTGAAAAGAAAGAGATGTAGCTTTCAGGAGTGGCCTGCACCTGGAGACTACACTCACAAAACTTGAGAGATTTCTCTCGTTCACTCTATTACCGATCAATCAAAAGATTACATCATTAAATACAATACTAGGAAATAGGAAGTTGTTCCCAAACCCCATAACTATAGGAACTAATCTTAAATTAAGGAGAAAGTTACAACAATGTAACCATTTTCTCCATTAATAATGAAATAATATTAATTATTCTCAACTCCCCCCCTTAATGGAGAAAGGGTTTTCCTGAACTCCTAGCATATTTCTAAACAATTCAAATTTCACTCGTGCAAAAGGCTTTGTAAAAATATCAGCCACATTGTCACAAGTTTTACAATATTCAACATCAATTTCATTTGACTGTATTTTTTCTCTAACAAAATGGAACTGAGTGTCTATATGCTTGGTGTTTTTGTGAAACACTGAATTGTATGCTAATTTAATGGTGCTCTGGTTGTCGCTTTTGATAGAAGTGGGTTGCTGTTGTTCTTTTCCTGCATCTTTGAGAAGTCTCCTCAACCAGATCGCTTCACATGTTGCTGCACACAATGCTTGATACTCAACTTCACATGATGACAAAGCTACAGTACTCTGTTTCTTGCTGCTCCATGCTATGACCCCGGAACCTATGTTGAATGCATAACCTGTGATAGACCTCCGATCATCCAGGTTACCTGCTCAGTCTGAGTCTGAAAAACCTGCTAGAGTAACATCAGATACATCAGTGTATAAAATACCAAAATGAACAGTACCACAAAGATACCTCAACACGCTTTTTGCTGCATTCCAGTGACTTTCAAGCGGTTTCGCCATAAATTGGCTCAACACACTAACAGAGTATGCCAGGTCAGGTCTGGTTGTTGTAAGATATATCAGACTGCCAACCAACTGTCTGTACATTGTGGCACTGACCTCCTTAGTGCCATCATCACTGCTCAATTTCAGATTCTGCTGCAAAGGTGTCATTGATGTTCTACACTGATCCATAGCAAACTTTTCCAACAGATTTCTAGCATACTTCCCTTGGGTAAGGAAAGTTTGCCCAGTATCTCTGAATACTTCTAATCCCAGACAATAGTGAAGGCTTCCGAGATCCTTCATTTCAAAAACTTGTGCCATAAGCCTTTTGATTCCTTTGATTAAATCAAATGCATTTCCTGTTATAATCATGTCGTCCACATAAAAAGAAATCAAAACAATCTACCCCTGATTATTGTACTTGGTATACAAATTTGGGTCATTTAAACTTCTATGGAAACCATACTCTATAAAGAAAGAATCGACTTTTTCATACCAAGACCTGGGTGCTTGCTTTAAACCATATAAAGTCTTTTTCAATCTGCAAACAAGATGTTCCTACCCCTGCTTTACATATCCTTCTGGCTGTACTAAGTAAATTTCTTCTTTTAAATCACCATTTAAAAATGCATATTTGACATCAAGCTGGTGTAATTCCCAATTATATTTAGTAGCTAAGGCAATAAGCATTCTGATTGTATTTAGCTTTGCTACAAGTGCAAAAGTATCATCAAAATCTATACCTTCCTTCTATGAATATCCTTTTGCAACCAACCTAGCTTTTAACTTATCTATACTTCCATCTGCATTCATTTTTGGTTTAAACAACCACTTACATCCTATAGGAGTTTTATTCTTAGGTAGCTCAACTAAATCCCAAGTATCATTTCTAAAGATTGATTCCATTTCTTCATTCATTGCAACTCTCCATTCCTTAAATTGACTAGCTTCTTTATAATTAGAGGGTTCTACAATGTTCAAAACTTTTGACATCAAAGCATAGTTTCTCAACTTCAATGGTAATTGAGTCTTCCTACCTAACCTCTTTGGTAGGGGAGGACTTACCTCAAATTTGTTTTCCTCTGCAATAACTGGGCCTGCTTTTTCACCTTCTTGCCGTTCTTCTTCATTTTCTTCTTTCTGCTCCTGTTCCTGCTCCCTCTCATCCTCGCTGCTTTCCTCCAACAGCAATGAAATATGCCAATCATCTTGAACATCAGTTTTCCTTTCCTGTACCTGTTCATGAAAGAATACATCTCTACTTGCAAATGTCTTATGAGACTCAGGATTGAACAGTTTGTATGCTTTAAACTCTGTGCCATAACCAACTAGGATGCATTTAACTGCCTTAGGGTCTAGTTTCTTTCTATCAGCTTTGGGTACATGTGCAAATGCCTTTGACCCAAAGACTCTTAAGTGATTTACTGCTGGTTTAAATCCATATAAGGCTTCAAAAGGGGTTCTGAAGCCAAGAAACCTAGTAGGACTTCTATTTTTCAAATATACAGCAGTATTTATCGCTTCTACCCAATAGATATTAGATAGACCCTTACCTTGCAGCATGCTCCTTGCACACTCCACCAATGTTCTGTTTTTACGCTCTGCAACTCCATTTTGCTGTGGTGTATGCGGCACTATATATTGCTGAACAATCCCGTGAGTTTTGCAGTATTTCATGAATTCCTTTAATTTGTATTGTCCTCCTTGATTAGATCGGAGAATTTTAATACTTTTTCCATACTGTTTTTCTACCAGGGTTTTGAACTCTATAAAACATTGGAAAGTCTGGCTCTTCTTGTTTAAAAAACAAACCCAAGAATACCTAGTGCAATCATCAGTAAATAAAAAAAAATAGTATGCTCCCCCTAGCGACCTTGTCTGCATGGGACCACATACATCAGTGTGAACTAGCTCTAAGATTTCAGTTTGCCTCCTCCTATCATGCACAAGAAACTGTTCTCTGTGCATCTTTCCTAGGGAACAACCATCACAGTTCAACTGAATGTTACGAAAGATGGGGAGACATTCGACCATACCTTTCTTTTGTAACAACATAAGATCCTGCAGATTCAGATGAACAAACCTCTGATGCCAGAGTTGTTCAGCTGTCGACTCTCCTACAACCATGGCTTGCTTCAATATACTTTTGCCATCCAACCTGTATAGGCTTCCAACTCGCATGCCTGTTGCAACAATTTCATCGCTGCAATCCTTTATCACACAGTGAGTCTTGAAGAATTCGACATGCATATCTTGATCAACCATCATGGATACAGATATCAGGTTTTTCTTTATTCCAGGTACATATAAAACATTTGAAAGGTGACTAATTTTTCCATTTGGCAACTTAACTGAAATCACCACATGACCTTTAATCTGATATCCATTATCATCCCCTAGATATATTTTTGATCCATTTATAGTTTCTTCAAAACTGTCAAAAAATTCCTTATTACCTGTCATGTGAGAGGATGCTCCGGAATCGACATACCAGATGTCATCTTCATTTGATGTTGTAAGGGCACAGTCGACTGTGAACAGTCGAAATTCATGACTGAAGTCTTCTTCTTCTTCAACAAAATATCCTCTTCAACAAAATATCCTCTGTGTTTTGGATTTACCTATCTCCTCCTTGCCTCATCAGTCTGATTCTTATGATAATAATCTCTCTGTATATGACCCATTTTTCCACAATAAAAAACATTTCTTTTCATAATGATTTGCAAGCATACCTTTTTGAGAATGCGAATTCTTCTGTGATGTTCCTCCTCTTGGCTTTGATTGCTGCTGTGACTGCCTTCCTTTAGATAGTCGTCGTTTTGCCACTAGCGCGAGATCGTCACTTTGGGAGTTCAGATTCAGGTTCTGCCTTCGATCTTCCTCTTGCTGCAAGATTGCAGTGAGATCCTCGAACGTGGGTGCTTTCTCCCTTGCCGAGACTCCAGTGATGAAGGTTTGAAAATCATCACGCATCCCATTCATTGTAATTGCAACAAGGTCTTCATCAGCCACTGCCACTCCAATGGCCCCCAATCCGTCCTTAATGTTAAACACACATGGTGAGCGACAACAGATAGAAAGATAAAGCATGCAGTACAATTTTTATTCACAAAAGATGTACATTTATAGTACAATATGGTGAATGTTGGGATTCAGATCCCAAGGTCCCTTGGACTGCTTTGTCCATTCGGCTTCCACACTAACCCTTTAGGATTAGGTGTCCAACATTCCCCCCCTTAATCCGAAGGGTTATGTATGAGTCCAAGAAAAGAGATGT